>OMNN01080235.1:9035-22058 GCA_900302755.1 Chromis chromis | reverse complement strand
CCTAATCAGGGGCACTTTATCATGGCCAACCCTGCGCTTTGACCACATCTGACATATTGAAAAGAGAATTTCACAGTGCTGTTATGTATTTGTGGCAAATAAAGGCTTCTTCTTCCTGCGCTGATGGCTAATGGCCCTCAGGACCTGGTCATGCTCCATCTGTACCATCCCTCCCCTAGTGCCTTTGACTCCACTTTGCCCCATACAGATCAGACACGTGATTCACTGTGGCTCATCTTTCGGTCCAAGTCACCTTCCTCTCCATCGTGCTCACCCATCTTGTCCACATTCCCACCATCCTTTAAGATCTCTCCTCCTCAACTGCTGCTCTCACTTCTTCCTTTACTAGGCACCACATTTCCTTCCTTTTGGAGGTGTCACATACTAACATGCCTGAAAGCAAATACCATGTGATCATTCAGGTACAATGGATATGAACATAAAGCAAGGGGTTGGTTGCTTAGTTGTAGAAAATACTACAGAGGAAGAAGAGCGATGGCAAAAATAAAGACTAGAGATTTCCTAAACTGCACAACTCCACGCAGAGACAACAAGATCAGCAGCTCCATTGTCCATGCTGAATCAACCTCTGGTAGTCGAGGCTGATGTCTTTGCAGTCACATGATGGGAGCATGACAAATCACAAAATGACACATAATGATGGTTAAGACCAATCAGCCTTTGTCATTGATAATAATAGTCACAGTTTCTGTCTATACAGGCTAAAACCAAACCTCAAAGTTTTCAATCTAAAATGGGGTCAGTAGCGTCTCCCACAGTCTCCATTTTAGTTGTGGACACAAGGCTTAAACATAGAAGTTATGCATTCTCAAATGAAAACGTATGAGTGTAGATGTAGCCTGTTAATGGCATAATAGGACATGTACAACATGAAATAAAAAATCATTCCTATTTTTATTTATTTATCAAGGTCCAGACAGCAGAGCAACATGTTGTAGTTTTATTGGTGACAAGTTCCAGTTTCTCAGTGATAACTGTTACCTTGAATGTCAGCAATGTTTAGCCAAGAAACTGTAATTCTTTCATGTGTTTATTGCTGAAGCTCTTTAAACTGGTTCTCAGTGTTCCTGTGAGTTGGATTGGTGTTAGCTCGGTTCAGAAGAGGTCATGGTCACGTCTCCTCCTTGTACTAGTGCGTCTATCTTTTATTCTCTGTTAGTTTGAGATAATAAAAAAATATGTGATGAATTTTTGATCATATTTCTCTTCAGTATTTTATCTTCTGGGGCCAACAAAATGTTTAAATTTGTATTCAATCTGGCTGTAAATCCCCCTTCAACTTGTCTAGTGTATGACGTACAGGATGAGACCTGATGCTCTCAGACTGTGCAAATCATGCACAAGACATCACACTGTAGCCGTGACAACACATTTCAAACAGAGACCATTCAGCTCCTCTGGACGTCTGTTTTTGTGTGTGCATGTGGGAATTCCAGTATTAGTGTTTGGTATATTTAGACCTTCGACCTCCTCAGGTCGCTTTCCATCGCAGCTCAGCTGGGTACTGTAAGATGTTTGGGCGCGAGGGTGGGTGGGAATCTACTTAGGGCTCTTAATGTTGAATTAATAGTTCCTCGTCTAACACGTGCCGCTGCCTTTGAAGTATTCGGTGAGTTCTGAGGGTCGAGCAGGGTTGGAAGATGATAAATTCATAGAAAGCTTGTTTTTCATAACACCCCGGGACACATCTGGTGAACTGTGAAATACTAACGGATCCTCTTCTCTGGAATATCTTAATGTCTCCTGGCATGTGTGACCAGACAAGAGACAATGTGAGCCCCCACTGCTGCTCACCATTCCACTTCATTTCTGTGGAGCGTAAGTGGGTCTGGAACATCTTCCACTGTTTTTACTGTGAAAAGTGTTGATGAAACGCCCATGGCTCGATTCCTCGCTTGATTGATGCGGATAAAGGCCGTCAAGCTAAACAGTTTGAAGGAGGGGAACACTAGAAGCCCAGCTGCATTGACAAGACTAGAAACATGCCGGGCTCGCTGCAGCCCCTCTCTTAGCCCTTCATACTAATCACTAATTTCACACACTTACTGCAGACGTCTGACAGAAGTTTGGAGAACGTGTTGGAGCCACACTACGCGACATTCTTTTTAATTCAAAATAAACACATATTATCAGTCTGAATCTCAAAGTAGCACCGCAACATGCAAATACACATCATCAAACTGAAACCCTGCAGATGTGCTCTGTTTGTACAAATGTGTCTGTGGTGTCTGATATGGAAAATTCTTCACATAAAGAGCTAAATGAGATAAAATGTCAGAGCAAAATGCAAATCGGCGCGCAGTTTACTGGTCTTAACAACAGATACTTTATTATTTACACCCATCCAATAATGATAATAGTCTAATAATCTAACCTTTATTGATCCCCTTGGGGAAACTCCTTCTCTGCATTGACCCATGCTATTCAAAGTTAACCATAACTATACATACTAGCAGCTGGATAGCTCAGTGACTAACACCCCAGACCTTGCCATAGGAGATCGGTGGTTCAAATCCCAGTCAGGGCGCAGGTATCCATAAGGACCCTTAGGCAAGGTCCTTAATGCCCCACCTACCTACCTATGTACGTCGCTTTGGATAAAAGCGTCTGCTGAATGAAATTGTAGCCTTGTAAGGTGGAGCAGTCAGGGGTTAAGGGCCTTGCTCAGGGGCCCACAGTGGTGGTGACTGGGACAAGTGGTCGTTCCCACTTTCCCAGCCTCTTGCCAGTCCGGGGGCTCGAACAGTTCAAGTTACAAGTTCGCTTCACAAACCACTAGGCCACTACTGCCCTAAATATACCAAAAGGTCACAAAAATACCTGACAGTCTCAGCTTGTCAGTATAATTATAATGATACTTGACATTTTCAGCAGTTAAACGATAATTAATTTCAACCTGGCATATTTTCCATTTCATGTGGCTTTTGTGTCTTATTTTACATGCTGGGTATCTCTACAACCTCTCAAGCACGAACACATGTTTTCAAAACTGTAAGAAGCTCATGCATTGTGCCCGAATACTCTGTTAAAGTGGAACATATTTAGATGTGGATGTAAAACACAAAGTTCAGGACATGAGCTTGACTTTATTTTTGACATTATACTGAAAACATAAGATTTACTTGTGACTTGAAAAACATTGACACATCTGTTTTCATGCAGTGTGAAAAGCTCATTATATACTGAGTACATACACTTTAGAAACGTATAATAAGCACAAGGATACAAAGTGTTTGCAGAACTTACCTGTCATTCATGCTTTTTATTTACCGATTTCAAATATATAAGTATCTCAAGAGCTAATAATGTACCATTCTTACACCTTAAAGACTCACTGTGGTAGTTTTTACTGATTGTCACACAATCAGTAAAAACACACACCCCAGGTAACCAGAATTCTGTTATCATATCATTATGATTTCATGGTATTTGGTCTAAATAGGTATTGGTCTCACTATTGTATTCATACCCCAACAGGTTGTCCCTGCTGAAAGAAGTAAGAAGAGTGATTTGTACATTTACAATAGTCATTTTCAAACTCTGACCAAGGAATCAAAAATACAGAGCCTGCCCCAGTATATTGCACAATATCAGCAGCATTGGTCTTCCATATTAAACCTCATTATTAATGAATTCTAACTATTTTAAGCATTTAAGAGAAACTTTGACAGAAACATGAAACCAAAGTCTTTACCTTTCATGTTGCCATTCTTTCACGATGCGCAGAAAAAACAGTTATTGTAGCCTTTCCTTGTTTATTTGAAACATGTGACCTTTCAACTTTCTTCAACGCTCTATCTGCCATAAGTTACAGCAGCTCTGTGTATGCATCAACTGTCACCCGCTGCTTTTAGGGGCCTTCTAGACTAAACCACATTGGTCATAAAATAGGTAAAAGTAACAAAAAATGCTCGGCTTGTTTAACGCAGTTTCAAATGAATACGCTTAATAATCCTGTGTCCTATAATAAATCCAAGAATGAGTTAAGGCTGAAAAGCGATCACATAGAATCCAGTTTATCTCCATGTCTTATTGTTTTGTTTACATTCTTAAGGACCGCTGAGCAGATGACTTTTTTCTCTTAATCGGTGTATTCTAGTCGTAGATATGTCTGCTGATTCCTTCGGTTGTTACATACTTGAACTTTCAAGTTTGCACAGCACTATAACACTGTCATCGTTTATAAATCCCCTAAATGGGGGGGATGACATAAAGGCCACTGGGCTTTTTTGGATAGTTCTTCAAAAGCCCGAGCTCTGTGTTTACAGGTTGAGAAAGGGCTGGGCTCGGGGATGTGGAGCCTGCAGTCTTTTACAACGTTGTCTTGTCTGTCACTTGACAGTTGACTGCCGTGCAGCTATCCCCCCGCTTAGCAAACAGCCCTGTTATATTTTCCATTTGCAAAAAATCCCAGGGGTCACCAGTGTGTCTGACTGTGTTTCGCTGAAGCCAGATGGGGGTTTTCCTATAAACAAGTGTACAGGGAGTATTTATACAGACTGTGGCACCTGACGCCATAACACTCATGACACTCTGTTTAGTGGCCAAAGTTGCCATAAGTCACTTTAGAGAATTAAGTAAATATTTTCATTATGGCCATGCCATTGTTTATTATAGAATGGCAAAAGTTCTAAATCTTGCCAAATCCTCTGTTAAAAAATCATTTAATAACAACTTGTCCAAAGTGAAGCACAATGTACAAGCTGATTCCTTTTCATTATTCACAAGTCTATTTACTTTCAAACAAATCCAGAAACACCACCTGTTTCAACAGCAGAGTGAGGAAAAGGCTCAGGTAAGAGCAGAGCAGAGCGGAGGCCGGACACTGACTCCTGCTCCAGTCACATGAGGATAAAAGCAGGCCTGTTGAGGGGCGCATTGTCTTGTTCAAACACAGCATGTCACCCATCAAAGATACAGCCTCGCATTCCACTCTGCTAAGTATTATCATGCTGCTGGATTAAAGCAGAATGAGATATGAGGATGCACTGTACAGTATTGGATGCTGAAATTACTGGAGATTACCGTTTGGCCTGATAATGGTGTGAGGAAGAGTTCAGTCTCGGAGGAAAGCCTTTAAGATAAAAGCATTCCAGTAAAGCGTGTTGGTCAGTCCAACCTTTGAGCCTGAGTCATAAACAAGTGGACCTGTATTATTACGGCGCTTTAGCGAAGCTGGAAACAGCCAATTATGGTGCTCCCATCCAAATGTGCAAAACAAATGTTATTAAGCAGAAATCAAGAAGAAATTAACATAATGAGCTCAGCCGAAGGATCCACTCATATTGATTGCAACATAAATTCACAATCATCAGTTGGAAATCCTGGACTAATCCCAAGATAAATATTACAGGCCCCGAAAGCCTCCCGTACATTTGGCTCGGCTTCAGCTCGGCTGGTGGTCGCCTGCAAACCCTGGAGAGTGTGAGAGCAGTGGGAAAGACACAAAAGGAAAGAAAACATACCAGATGTGACCACTCGAATGAATAATTTATCAATGAAAGAGAGCAGGACTGATGAGGAGATTTAGGAAAGGCTAAAAGTGTGAATCTTTGGCTCGGAATAGGAAAACCTAGAAACAGAAAGTGCAGTATAATTCACTGTGGAATACCGCAAACTGTAATTGTAGTCCAAGGTAAATAAAACAAAAGCTAAACTACAGTAGAATAACTGTGTAATGACATTGTTAACGCACAAATATTCTATAATAGGAAGTAGACTACTAGTAACCAACAGCCCACCTTTGTGCTCCGTAATTCATAAGCACTTATCTCATATTTTCAGCATCTATGTCACTTTCAGATGAATGAGATGAGATAACCTCAGTGCTTTATGGCTCCAGAAAGATTTTTTGTCTTATTTTATTCAATAATTATGCAGTGCTTAAAGTCCAGCTGAACTTCCATGGTGCACTACTGACTGGAGCATGTCATGGCCTGTATGGATCGTTATCCAGGCTGCTTTTGTCCACGTAGAGTTGGTGCTGCAAATAATAGCGTCTGTCTGTGTAACATTCAACTTTTGGGAGGTTCTATCAGGCTGTTAGTTTAGATTCCGCTCAGTTGATCAAGCAAAGGTGACCAAGTTATTCTGGACAGATGAGACCAAAATGAACCTTTAGGTAAGTGACGGAAAACCAAATGTATGGAGAAAGACTGGAAGTTCCCATGATCCAAAGCATTTCATCTCCACCAGTGAAACATGGAGGAGGTCATGTGATGGTCTGGGCAGGTATGGCTGCCTCACTCGTCTTTTTGGTTGATGAGACAGATGACGGCAGCAGCAAGATGAATTCAGAAATGTATACATTTTGTCTGGCTGTGTGCAAAACGATTCCTCCAATCTGATTGCACCATGGGAGTTGTAGTTAACTTTTCTATGTATACAGGCTTGTTCTCTCAATAAAGTGCAACACAGTTTCTTTTGCACAGATGGTACAACTGTGAGAGTTTCATTCTGATTCATGTAATTGAAGTGCTCCAACTATAACAAACAGCTAGCTCTCATATTAGAATGCATGTAACATGTGCTCAGACCGCAGGGGTTATCATGTCATCTTAACTGACTGTGTTTCAGTCACTACTCATTCCAGTGTCTGACAACAGAAACAGAAAAATATGTGACTGAGAGCAGCTTTATTGGGAAAGCAGCTGTATTAGAATATAGCATATGTGAGCACAGAGAGCAGGAGGGAAGCATACAGATGGAAGCTAAATTTAGGTTGCACTAAATTTGACACAAGAGGCAACATAAAAACACAGTAACACATCCAGTATGTGTTCACTGGTTTTAAATAAAAGTTTCCACTACCTCTGAAGTTCCCTGAGATTTCGACAGAGCTCTGACCTGTGAGCATACGGTCACAGCTAATGGTAATGTTAGCCACATTAGCTGCATGCATTATCCTTATCCCCTTTCCTAAGCTCTTTCAGCAACAACAGAACATTGGTTGGGCTTTAGTCTTGGCTAAGACATTTTAGCAAGACTTTGGGGAGTAGAAGAATGGCTTTTTATTTTACTTTTAATTTAATTTAATGAAATTACCGTAATGACACGATATAGGTTGTTGCGCTTTACAGCCTATATAGTGTCATTACGGTAATTTCATTCGTACCTTCCCAGGAAGCTTGCGAAGCAGCCCCTTTGTTCCCAGGGAAAACACACACAGCGGTTCAGGTCTTAAAGGGTTAATATTTTATTTTATATACTTTAATGTTCCTGCAAATTCACTTTTTGCATATCCCATCTTGTTAGGAAGCTGGAGTCAGAGCACAGGGTCAGCCTCATTAAGGCACCTCTGGAGCAGACAGGGTTAAGGGCCTTGCTTAAGGGCTCAACAGCTGCAGATTGGCAGTACTGGAGCCTGCACCCCCACCCTTCTGATCAGTTGCCCAAAGCCTTATACGCTAGGCAACCACTACCAAAAATCATCCTTGGTATCGATGGGATTTCAATCCACGCCTCTGAAGAGACTGCCGCTTTAATCCAGTGCCTTAGACCGCTCGGCCATGCTACCACAATAAGTTTGAGGGAAAGGTTAAGGAAACCTGACTAATGTCTCCCCACACATATTTCCATCTCACGCTGCTACATCACTGATAACATCTACATGATGGTGTCTTTAAGTGTGACATCACACAAGCAAGTTCTGTGTCCAACAGTTAAAACTCTGCCGGGTAATAAAGATTAACATCCCACCATGCAGAAGATATAGGAGGGCTCATAAACTCTGGCAGATGAGTGCTGCCCACCCGTCCAGTCCCTCCTTAATCTGCTAGTCATTAGGGAGAAGGACAGATAATGCAACAAGCATTTGTGTCCCGGCTCAGGGAATCGATAAGAGGACAACTGTGAAGTGGGGCCTGCTATCAGTTCATCTTGATGGAGCTCCAAGTGCCACGTGTCTTGGCTCTTATTGTGTTGACACAGAGATACAGGCCACCATTCATTAGATAGTATCAGACTGTAACCTGGCTGCTTTGAAGACAGCCTTGTTTTCCTTCCCTTTTTTCATCCACACTTTTGCCTTCAAGCATAATAAACAGGCATTTTTTTCTTCAGTGGATCTTCAGTCATAAAAGAGTAGATTCCCCGATAACTTATCACAGTATGAGCTAATATGAAACATGGAGTGGAACTTGGGTGTCACTGTTGTCCAGTATTTGAGGCAGTGTTTTCCTCTGCCTATCTCTGCCTGCTCCCAGAGGGGGATGTCACTGTGGTATAAACTGACAGAGTGGACACTATCTGTCTCTGGGTGGGCTTTTAAGCCAGGCCCATCAGTTAAGGCTTCATTAAAGAAGTTCCTCCTGATGCTGCACGGAGGAGTCCCAGTCTCCTCAAGCCTTTTAACAGGCTATGATTTACCGTAAGTGTATTGTTTGTCTGGCTGTTGTTTATGTACAATATAGCGACCCCTTTTTGTTCCATCAACCACATTACATGTAATCTGTGTGTGTCAAGATATGGTCTGAGTAGATGCAGTGTCCTCAATGTTGTTTCCTAGAAGAGGTGAGTCAAATCCCAGAAAACCACTTTTTTCCTGTTACTACAGGCCATTACATGGAAATCTGCTCAGATTCCTGCATTCATGTCCTTTGAATAACTGAGGCACCAGGTATCTCAGCTAGTTTTACAGCCTGAAATACCTGGTGCCTCAGATGTCAGACATCTACTGAAAGTAGAAAGAACATAAATGGTTTTGTAGTAGCCAGTTAGTTTTAACTAAAACATCCCAATTAGATCAGTCAAGTCAAATAAAAAAGACTTTCATTCTCAGAAAATATTCTGTGTAGTTGTCAGGTGTCTCTTTTGCAATGCAAAAAGACTGACTAAAAGTCTCTCTGGTTGTTGATTAAACCCCTAAAAACTGACCTCTGTTCATCAAAGGTATATATTTAGTAGGTTTTCAATTAAAATAATCTGATCCAGGGACTCCATAGACTCCAGCCCCCCCGCGACCCTGCAGAGGATTAAGCTATGTATAGATAATAGATGGATGGATGATCTGATCCTGACTTAAAATGGTTTAGATGTAACTCTACACTGTTGCCTCCTCTAAAACGTAAAGATCTCTGAGGTCCCTGCCCCCTCTCTCCATTCATCCCTCTCCACTTGTTGCAGATCAAGCACATCAGCTCACCTACAACTCTGCTCAAACTCCGTCTCTTCATGATGTGTCTCATGATATAAAATCATCATATGGACATGTTAAAAACCTGATAACCAGAGGGGGGCGTCAGATTTTGACAGCTGTTATGATAAAGAACAAAGACTGATGAGATGATGTTAGTTTGAATCCAACCATAGAATCTCATCAGTTATCAATTAAAATCCAGTTAACATTAATTACTACTAAAGATGCTCTTTGGAGTTGCTTTCAACCTCTAGCACTATTTAAAATGAGGCTTTTCTTAATGGATGCAAATGCACCTGTGGGCAACTCAACACACTGTCTTGGTAATGGGGCCACATTATTCCACTGATGGTGGCAACAACATTAAGAGAGGAGACTCCTAACTAACAAATGAGGATAGAAACAGGTTGAGGTTTCAAAACTGTTTAAAGAGGAAGAAATACATTAAAGAACTGAAGAGCTCACCACTGTAAGATGATTTAAAAACAGAACAGTTTCTCCACAGAGTGATATTCAGTCTGAGGAAACATCATATTACATTTGATTGCACGCCTGCAAAACATTCACAGTAAACAGTTTTCTTATTTTCTGCACTTTATCCACTTAATTTAAGTTTGATCAACAAAAACTGTATGGAAAAAGTGAATTATTCCAATTATCATGGATATGAATGTAATTTTTTCAGAGGCAGGCACCAGGGTTTTTGTAGCCTGGCACTCTTGCAGCATGTTAATGTGTCTGGCTAAAGTAAATCTAAAGTGACTTTTCAACTTACATTCTCATTAACGTTGCATTAACAGCTTTATTAACCTGAACTGCCCTCTCTGTATTCCAAGCTCCATTACTAGAGCAAAGCTTCTGTAGTAAAACTGTGGCCTTGATAATATCCTAACAGAGCCGGTTCAAAAAGCTGCTATTTATACAAGGCGTGAATACATTTATTAGGGTTTTATTGTCCTGTAAGCATATGAGCGGTTCTCCAAACAGAGCTTATTAAAGAAAACAGGAATGTATGTTTGTGGTGCCCTATGGTGCAGGCCTCGGGACATGATGTAGTGTATGAAGCGTAGACAGGCTGCACACAAGACTTGGCTCGTCTGAGACTCTGAGTAAGAGGCTCATTTTTCACATCGACACCTTGTGGGGGCTCTCTAAGCTACTGAATCCACACTGTAGATGTGTTTAATATTTGTTCAGGACGTAGGGGGGGGTCTGCTCTTTGTGTAATTGTGTAAATTGATAAGTTGGCAGAGTGGCAGCTTACGGAGGGATGCATCCGTGAGGTTTGAAAGTGGGCTTAAAGCTCTGTAAACAAACAGGCACGCGCTCTGCCGTCTGCCTCCGGCGAGATGGACCTCTGAGAAGAAACAATGCAAAATCTGGAACTCGTGTTGTATTCTGCAAACACTAACATGGCCTCGCTCCAGCTCCCGGCACCGCAGAGAGATTTTTTCGAATGCAAACATTCAAATGACTGTTTGCTGTGTCTTTCATGCTCGTTCAAACTCAATTAACTCTGGCTCTTTAACTGTTACAGCTGACTGAGGCAGCAGTAAAAGTCAAGTGTTCCGACTGCGAGGTTCACGGCGTTTCATTGTGCCTCTTTCTCTTTGAAAGGGAGGTGACCCAAGAAGAGATGTCATCCACCGGGGAGTGAAGTGTGAGCCATGAACGCAGTAAAACGCTCCGAGCTCTGCAGCGGCGGTCCAGAGGACAGACGGCAGGCTGGACACCTGGAGAGGCCCACACAGGCTCAGGGGGACGCTGGACGGCAGACGGAGAGGACGAACCACGGAGTGAAGAAACAGTCAACAGAAGGCAAGAATGGTGAGCGCTGGTTCTCTTTGCTTTCCTTTCACTTGAAATCCAAGCAACAAGGGGGCCTGTTCTTAAAATGTAGTCCGAGGTTTGATTTGCTAATGTCTGAAAACTTCTTCTTGAAAAACAATGATATGATTGACTGAATGCTGATCATAGGATTGCACTCATGGTGTGGCTACAGACAGCCTTTACTGGATCACAGCAATTCATATGAAGGCCCTGAAAACCTGTTTTAGCTGCTGGCTATGAGTGATGGGATCCTACATGTTTACAAAGTGAAGAGATTTCTGTGCTTTTCACTTTTTTGCCCAGCTCTTCATACTGGTTTGGAGTAGGCAGACCTCAGATGGTAAACATCGATGCTACATATATGCATGTAACCACATCTGAAATACCTTTCACCCAAAGAATACACCCTCCGTGTTAATGCAACCACAGGTGTTCACTTCTGGTTCCTCAGAACCAATGGGGTATACACTGGTATCACCAGAGATGTGGAACTCAGTCAATTATAATTTATTTTTAAATCAATAAAGGATAGAGGGCTTCACGGTGGCTCAGTGGTTGGCACCGTCACCTCACAGCTAGAACATCCCCGGTTTGGACGCCTGGGATCTTTCTGTGTGGAGTTTGCATGTTCTCCCTGTGCAGCGTGGGTTTTCACCAGGTTCTCCAGCTTCTTCCCACAGTCCAAAAACATGCTGAGGTTAACTGATGGTTCTAAATTGTCCATAGGTGTGAATGAGAGTGTGCTTGTCTGTCTCTATGTGTAGCCCTGTGATAGACTGGTGACCTGTCCAGGGTGTCCCCTGCCTTCGCCCGAGTCAGCTGGGATAGACTCCAGCCCCCCCGTGACCCTACAGAGGTGTATAGATAATGGATGGATGGATAAAGGATAGCTAAGACACAGGTTGCAACCTATAATCCAGAATGCAAAAAGACCAGAAATAAATGGCTAAAACCACCATAAATAACTAAATCAGGACAAACCAAAATCTTCTTAAATGAAACGACCGAACAAAAGAAATATGTTTTACAACTGGGAGGCCCTTTTGAAGAGCCGCAACTGCTCACACTGCAAAATACTATCATAATAGACACAAAAAGCACATTTCAAACTAAGGCATGCAAAAGTGAACACATCAAAGCCATTTATTATACTGTAGCTAGTACTAAAGTAGCTGTGGTCCCCTCTGTAACCTCCGTTTAACCACTTCATCCAAAGTCGTGTGGTTAATAGGCCTAATAAATAAAATCATACTAATAGAGAAACAAAAGATCAAAAACCAGCATCAGTCCAAACATAAGATGAACATAAAACCACAAAAGTTCAAGTGAAATTAAAACTAGACAAAGAAGCTGTTGTGCTTTTTGCTCTGCAGTGACACAAAGAGATGTATTAATGTAACACAGTGAAGTTACATTTGAGTCAAACTGAACGTTAAATGCTGTTTTGTTTTTTTGGAATGGAGACATTTTCATAGGCTTTAAAACACATTTTAGATATGCATAAAACCCAGTCAAAATCACAGATAAAGCAGATCAGAAAAACATTTATCTCAATCTTGAAACTTCCATTAAAATGAGTTCATTGATAAATCTAGTTAGTATTCTTTTCTTGTAGCTTAAGATATTGATTTTTTTTTCAACAATAAAAGCAATGGAGAAGATTGAAGATGTATTTTAGTGTTTTAATGTCTCGGACAGTTTGCTTTCAATCAGAAACATACATTTTTGCTCACAGTATTGAAAAAAAAAATTGGACTGGCTCTCTGAATCAGCTTTATTGGCCAAGCATGTTTAGGCACAAGGAATTTGAGTCTGGTTTTACTGGTTCTCAGTTTCCTCACACAGCTCCATGAACAAGCTAAGGAGAAATGGGCAAACAAAAGCATAGAGCTGTTGAGTATGTACAAATCAGTATGTATACAAATGAATATATATACTGTATATACAGTATAGATTCTAAGCAACACATACAAGCCTTTACACAGGTCTAACTGTACAGGTTGTGTATGTAGGGTTTAAAATAGTGCTAAAGTGGT
>OMNN01080225.1:27155-37634 GCA_900302755.1 Chromis chromis | reverse complement strand
CATTAAGGTCTTCAATGACATCCACTTAAACACAGATAATGGCAGAACTTCAGGCTTGGTTTTACTGGATCTCAGTGCTGCATTCGACACAGTCGACCACAAGATATTACTAGACCGACTGGAAAACTGGGTGGGAGTCTCTGGCACAGCATTAAGTTGGTTCAATTCCTACCTAAAGGACAGAGATTTTTTTATATCTATAGGTAATTACACATCTTAATGGACAAAAATTAATTGTGGAGTCCCACAAGGCTCCATTTTGGGACCTCTTCTGTTGAACATTTACATGCTCCCACTAGGTCAGATTATGCAAAAGAACAAAATATGTTACCATAGTTATGCAGACGACACACAAATTTACATCACCATATCACAAGGGGATTATTACCCCATACAGGTTCTGAGTAAGTGCATTGAACAAATCAATGACTGGATGTGCCAGAATTTTCTTCAGTTAAACAAAGATAAAACTGAAGTAATTGTCTTTGGAGCCAAGGAAGAACGATCAAAAGTCAGCACTCAGCTACATTCAGTAATGTTAAAAACTACAAACCAAGGCAGAAATCTCGGTGTAATAATGGACTCAGACATGACTTTCAGCAGCCATATTAAGATAGTTACAAAGTCATCTTACTATCACCTAAAGAATATATCAAGGGTTAAAGGACTCATGTCTCAGCAAGATTTAGAAAAACTAGTCCATGCATTTATCTTTAGTAGACTTGACTACCGTAATGGCATCTTTACAGGTCTCCCCAAAAAGTCAATCAGACAGCTGCAGCTGATTCAGAACGCTGCTGCTCGAGTTCTCACTAAAACCAAGAAAATGGATCATATCACTCCAGTTCTAAGGTCTCTACACTGTCAAAGAGTTGATTTCAAAATATTGTTGTTGGTTTATAAAGCACTGAATTGTTTAGGGCCAAAATACATTTCTGATCTGCTGCTTCGCTATGAACCATCCAGACCTCTCAGGTCGTCTGGGACAGGCCTGCTTTCTGTCCCCAGAGTTAAAACTAAACATGGAGGAGCAGCTTTTAGTTTTTATGTCCCACATATCTGGAACAAACTCCCAGAGAATTGTAGATCTGCTCCAACTCTCAGCTCTTTTAAATCAAGTCTAAAGACTTTTCTTTTTACAACTGCCTTTTGTTAAATCACATTTAGCTGACACTGCACTGTGATTTTTATTCTATTACTATTTTAATAATTTTGTTTTTAATTTCTGTTTTTATGGTTCTATTATTACTATTTTAATAAATGTGTCTTTTATTTATATTTTGTTGATTGCTTTTACTGCCTGTGTTGTGCTCTATATTTTGTCTTCTTTCTCCTGTTTCTGTATAAGCACTTTGAATTACCTTGTGTCTGAAAATGTGCTATACAAATAAACTTGCCTTGCCTTTAGTTACTACACCTCATATCTCTGCTCCTGTGTGTATGTTACCCACCATGCTGCTGCACTCCTCATCCACAGTGTTTCAGAGTGGTCCAGAAAGGCTGCCTTGCTGCTGCTTTCTGTGCGGCTGTGGAGCTTCAGAGACTCTCGGGGGAAATGCAGACTGAGAGGACTGGAGTCCTGCAGAAAACACAACGTATTGGACCTTTACTAGGCTTCGTGCATTTAGTAAACATTATCTTCAGGGTTATGATTTTGCATCCTTGCTATGGTCACCAAATGTTACAGTCAATTAACAACTGGTAACACGACACCCCCGTGTTTCCTGTGAGAATGTTACTTATATCTTTATATTAAACACAGCAGATCTGGATCAGACCTGCTTCAGTCGGTCTTCAGTCCTGGCCCCGGACAGCAGCTCGTTGTTGGACTCACACAGTGTGGTTTGTCCGGAGGGCAGCGGAGGAGGGAACAGAGCCAGAGAGCACATCTTCAGCTCGGTGAAACCCCGCAACTAAACCCTGGAGACACCACATGGGTCCGTCAGGTAACGTTAAAAAACAAAGAAGTGGATGTCATGTTTTCAACTCGACAGACAGACAACATACTGTAGATTAGCTAGCTAGCACTAACGGTTAAAGTTAGCTACCTAGCCTGCTGGCTCTTGCTAGCTTATCTAACTACTTACAGTCGCGGCTACATGTCGTGGATGTTACCTGGTAGTTTGTCGTGTATGTTCAGGTCAAATATCGGTCGTTGTGTCGCCAAAACACAAAATAAAAGCAGACGCTAACCTGTTGTGACACATTTAGTTCCCTACTTCAAGTCAGTCCCGCCGTGTGAGCTACGGCAAGCAGGAGGGACAAACAGTGCGGCGCTTTCCCACAACGCGCAAACTGGACAAAGCTGACGTGCTGCCCTCTTCAGGACGCAGCGCGACATTACATCCACACTGAGGCAAACAGGTACCAAATGTTTGTTGTTGGAGAGTTTAGACAGCTGAGATACACGAGTCAGTTTATTTAACATCCACGGATCGGAGCTGTGGTGGTTAACCTGCAGCGTGTTTCATCCACATGTCATCATCCTAGTGACTGAATGAGATCTAAACAAGGATCTGATCTGCTATTAAGATCTAGATAATGATGTTCCTCATCAGGGAGGGCAGAGCGCATGGTCAGCAGCAAACCAGCATCCCTGGAGCCGGTGTGTGTTGCTCAAGGACACATCAGCAGCATCCGCCCTGATCCCAAACATAGCAATCAGTGAATGACATGCGCCCCATAATGACACATTTTGCGAATGGAGATGATGGATGCGTTGATGGAAAACTAGAGCCTGGTTGCCTGTGTGTCTGTGTGTTTGCAGATGGGGGAGGATGGCAGCGCCCCCTAGCGGCGCAACTCGCATTTCCGTGACGTCAATTCAGCACTGGGAAGGAGACAGCTCCCTCCCCCCAAAAAACCCAGCGCGCCTCACGTTGCATGGGTCCCCGGTTATTGATAACACAATTTACCCGCTGGGATCCATCCCAGGAACGTGAAACTCGTGGATACAGGCGCTGGAAATACGAGAGGCGCCCCGGAGCGAGGAAAAACAACGATTTGCTCATTATCGCCGACAAATCGAGGAGCCGAGCCCACCCCTTCACTTGACAACGCGACATCAACCAGGCAGAAAGGTATGGGAATGTCATACTATCCCGGTTAAATGCTGATTGAATTAGAAATCGGGCATCACAGGACGGTTGGGTAGGATGCTCGGTGCGGTGGCGCTCATGCCGCTCACACTGCACCACTGAACTGATGCTGCCAAGAGACGAATCGTCGTCGATGAACGCCACTAAAAATCATATTTGTGCAGCGAGAAAAAGCATCACATTACGAAAGATGTGTGTTGATGCCAACGTTGAGTAAATGTAGAGACGCTGCGGCAGTTTGACTTGGCATGGACCATAGTAGGCATCGGGCTTGCAATTCATGCACGTCGGCTATGATGCTGCTGAGTGTCATCATCACATCCTCGGTTATTTAAAGATTGATCTTCCTGCGTGCGTGTGTATGCGTGTATATGCGAGTGTGTTGGTGTGTGTGTGTGTGTGTGTGTGTGTGTGTGTGGGTGTGTGTGTGTTGTGTGTGTGTGTGTGTGTGTGTGTGTGTGCGCGCGCTGCTCCTTCGCACAGGCCCGGTGCTTGTTTATTGCCCGTTTTTTCACGCTCTCATTTCGCTCCGCCGCCGTGGCTCTTTTCGTGCAGTGGTGCAGTACAAGACACGGAGCTGGTGTAGGATATGTGAATTGGGTACATGTGCTCTCTCTCTCTCCCCTCTCTCTCTTTCTCACACACACACACATGCACGCACATCCACACTGAGGTGGTTATGCAATTTGTCATATTCTTCATTACACACCACGCTCCTCGCTTGATGCATGACGGACGGCATATGGGAGCTGCTTTGCTCCGGTCCTGTCAGATGCTGATGCTGCTCGGAGGGACAGTTAAGGAACAGGTGACAGTCAGGGGGGCTGTGCACTGTGCAACCTCCTCTGGTCGATTCATTCATAAAGCCCATCTCCACTCTGGGTGATGGCTCCACTGGGCCGGCTGGTTCTCCCATTCACAGACACAGAGATGAGGCTTTTACTGCATGATTCAGACTGAATTTGGTTGTGGAGATGGAGTGGCTGAGTGGATAAACCGGAGGACTGGCTGGATGCCCAACTCACAGCACGACTCCACTGTTTTGGTGTTTTGCATTGTTTGAATGGAAGAAAAGTTAGTGTGAACTGTGGAGGACACTGGAGGTGTAGCCAGCAGTGGTTTCAGCACTGGACAGTTCCATTGTGCAAAAATAATGTTTTACTGGTGGATCTGTTCAGTGCTGAAATCAACCTACATGCTTATATCTGGAGCAGCAGTAAGGAGACAATGTGTTGACTAGAATGGTTATAAATCACTCTAATGCATTTGTTATCATAAATCCTCTTCTTCAGGCTTTCTTCTCGTCTTTCCATCCTCCGTCCACCCTAACCTGCCGGTTGGGGAAACCCCTGATGAGTGGGACCTGTATCCATGAGCCCCGTGCCCCTTCCCCCTCCCTGTCAGGCTTCAGCACCCCCATCTCGGAACCCCCCTATCGAAGACTCGATGGAGACACCCCTGCCTGCACCCCTGAAACGGACCTGACCCCCACACAGTGTGTCCTCCGTAACGTACTGTCCATTGACACCGGTGGACAGGTGGCGCCGGGCGGCAGCAGCCCCACTCCCAGTGATGGACCCTCGGCGCACTTTGACAACAGCGTGCTAAAACTACATGAACATGAGGCCTGCCAGTGTGGAGGCGGGGCCGAGGCGGGGCACAGTCCAGAGGCTGGCGCTGTTCGGAGCCAGTCAGAGAACATTCGGCTACAATCAGGAAGTGGAGGTTTTTTGGAGGGACTGTTTGGATGCCTAAAACCAGTCTGGACCATGATTGGAAAGGCCTACTCCACTGAACACAAACATAGCCATGAAGGTATGTGAAGATTAATGTTGCACCTCTATGCTGTCTGACCCTCTGCTGTGTTTGGAAAGAGAAGTCAGACTAGACTGTGACTTAAACATGTCAGTCGATCAGTAAGTGAAAATTAATATCTGAGGCCTCGACTTTATAGTGGTGGTAGGCGTTCAAGTGCAGAGGCATCATTAGCAATTAATCTGCTCTGTGAATTTGTATAAATGTTTGCACTTTTCTCTCTTATTGCTTTTTTGGTGAAACCTCTTTGCTGGGCCTCAAACAGTTATTTAAATAAAATGTGGTGAAGGCCCAAACCACAGCCTAAAAGGTTGGTAATTGCTGGTTTAACCTTCAACCCTGCATTATGTGTTATAGTCCCATCCTGAAAAGTAACTACGGCTGTCATAAAATAAATATTTAGCTCTGAAATGTAGAGTAGTGGAAGTTTAAAGTGGCAGAAAAATGGACAACCACTTCAAATTGTACTTAAATACAGCACTTAAGTAAATTTGCTTTGTTATTTTCCCAAACTAGAACTCTTTTTTTTTTTTATTGCTCCATGACTGCCACCTTGTCCTGCTGCCAGCATGCCTGTATTTGCGGGTCTGTCAGTGCAGCTCATCAGCTACACTGAGTTTTCACAGCTGGTCAGGAAAGAAGCACCGTGTGCCTCCACTGCTGCCGCTCTCCGGAGATCTCGACACTTCAGTGGACCTCATGAAGAATTGATCGGCCTGTCTCTTTTATTCCGCCGGGCTCGTCCGTCTTTAGTGACCATGCTCTCACAGTCATTTAAGTAATGTCAGTATGACAGATGACAGACAGATTAGGCTATAAGTGGATTGTTGCTTTTCCCTCGATTTTTCTCTTATCTCTGGATAGAACTGTAATGGTCTACTGGATAAGTTGTCAATATGCCATTTGTTTGAACATGGCAGGCGCTTTGTATGATGTAATTGTGTCCTGTTAGCCTATTCTAATGTGTAACAGGGGCCTACCATTTGCTCAGCAAACCCCCTAACTCCTCTCTGTCCAAGCTGAGGAGAGAGCATATTGACAATGGGAGACTTTGTAATGTGTGATGGATATAAATTAAGTAATTACTCCAAGAGTGCAGCTGGAAAAATTCAGTTGCAGTGCCTGTGTTTTTCTGTGTAACCTTTCAAGGGTTAAAATTTACTCACTGAGTTTTGTTTTATTGACTTGTTGGTGTGAGTTTAGAGTCCTGGGAAGTTCCTTTTGAGGAAATCTCTGACCTGCAGTGGGTGGGCAGCGGGGCACAGGGGGCCGTTTTCCTCGGCAAGTTCCACGGAGAAGACGTAGCAGTAAAGAAAGTGCGGGACATCAAAGAGACAGAGATCAAACACCTCCGCAAACTAAAGCACCCCAACATCATCACTTTCAAGTGAGGAAACTACTACTGGTATTTTACCGGATCACGTATTTCAGTTATTTAACTCTGATCGTGTCTTCCTTTTCTGTTCACCGCTGCTCCATTATCTGACTGCTTTGCTTCCTTCCAGGGGTGTGTGCACCCAGGCCCCTTGTTACTGTATCTTAATGGAATACTGTGCCCAAGGCCAGCTGTATGAGGTACTGAGGGCAGGCCGTAAAATTACCCCGTCCCTCCTGGTTGACTGGTCCATGGGCATTGCAGGCGGCATGAACTACCTACACCTCCACAAAATCATCCACCGAGACCTCAAGTCCCCCAAGTAAGACTCAGCACAGCCTGATGATGAGTTTCATCCAGCACAGGGGCTGAAATTTCACATTATGTCCATTTAATCTCACCTTTGCAGCATGCTGATCACACACGATGACCTGGTGAAGATCTCTGACTTCGGCACCTCAAAGGAGCTCAGTGACAAGAGCACCAAGATGTCCTTTGCTGGCACTGTAGCCTGGATGGCTCCTGAAGTAATTCGGAATGAACCAGTTTCAGAAAAGGTGGACATCTGGTAAGTCTGATAAGCAGTCACATTTTTTTTTCTAGTCTACAAATCCATCAGCAAGTTTTCTACGATTGAGTGTGGCAATTTAGCAATTGCCTTTAATATACTGCACTACAGAAAGAGTGCAGATAATGTACTGTGAGTTAATAGCTGTGATCACAATTTTGCAGAGATGTTTATCCCTTTGAGGTAATGGAAGTTATACTTATTGATCTTTTGTGTGTCTGAAATGTCTTGTTGTGATTTGTATGTATCTAATTTGTTCTCCAGACTTTTGTTAATGATATTTTGACTCCAGTGAAATTTCCTAAACAAATAAAGCTTTACTTATGTTAAAGGTCCTTTGGAGTGGTGCTGTGGGAGATGCTAACTGGGGAGATCCCTTATAAAGATGTAGACTCGTCTGCCATCATCTGGGGCGTGGGAAACAACAGCCTTCAGCTGCCCATACCTGAAAGCTGCCCAGATGGCTTCAAGATCCTCCTCAGACAGTGCTGGTGAGCAGCGCCTGCAAATGGACAGTTGGAAAAATAATGAGCACAGCAGGGAGGAGAGGACAAATGAGCGTATGAGAGTAGTGGAAGCAAGGGTTGAAAGTAGTAGCATCGGGGGGGAGGCGTTTGTCTGTGGTTTAAGGACTTTATTGATTTTACAGTGCATTGTAAATGTACACAGCTATGTTTCTCATCTTGGGTTTGCAGGAACTGTAAGCCCAGAAATAGGCCTTCTTTCCGTCAGATCCTTCTTCATCTGGATATAGCATCAGCTGATGTACTGTCCACTCCACAAGAAACGTACTTCAAGTCTCAGGTATGGTTGCTTCTCTGAGTCCAGATCTGAATGTAAGAAATTTTATACCAGAAGCTCTCATAATTATACATTTATATATAAAATATATATATATAGATGTGCACAAACAGACACAAATACACATGCACCCACACATGCTTGCAAAGTAATCCGACATTTACAGAGAACTGGTTTTAAAGTCAGGTCTGACTAGACAGAGCTGGTTAACAGAAATGTGCTCTCATCAGGCTGAATGGCGAGAAGAGGTGAAGCAGCACTTTGAGAAGATTAAATCTGAGGGCACTTGTCTCCACCGACTCGATGAGGAACTGATCAACCGACGCAGAGAGGAGCTCAGGTTGATTTTTTACTGTTAGATCTCATATATATAATTTCAGGCTAACTCAAGGCGGTACACTACAGCACATTAGTTGCAACCAAAGCTTACATGTATGAGGCCATGTTCCCTCTGTCCCATTTCGCGCTGTCACTCCTTTGTCTGCCCCCGTGGATGAAATAAGTAGCTAGAGTGCCCGTCTATTATAGAGGATTTGGATTCTCTCATGCGGATGCACAATGACATCAGCAGCTTCTATTCTCCACAGGCATGCTTTGGACATTCGCGAGCACTACGAGAGGAAACTGGAGAGGGCTAACAACCTTTACATGGAGCTCAGCGCTGTCATGCTGCAGCTGGAGCTCAAAGAGAAAGAGTTGCAGAGGTACAAATATGTTTGAAAAATGGCAATGCTCTTTACAAACGGATAAACCTCAGTGCATTTACACTTTGGTTTTCCTTTCCAGGAGAGAACAGTCTTTGGATAAGAAGTATCCAGGTTTGTTCAAGCACCATAGCTCCAGACAGAGCAGCTCCTCCAACTCCATGGACAAACTCATCAAGAAGAGAAATGTCCCACAGAAACTGCCCTCGGGAAAGAGGTGTGAGATCTCATTTCAGTGGGTATTTGATAAATGATTGATAGTGAAATGGATAAATGAATATTCTTCAGACTTGTGGATTGTAGTTGTTGACTAATCCCTCCCACTCTTTCAGACCAGACATCCTGAAGTCTGAGGTAATCATTCCCAAAATGGATTCCTCCGTCATGCAAGTCACTATCCCAGCCTGCCCCAACAGAAGCTCCACTTCCCCCAGCCGGTCTCGGAGGGTAAAGACCCGCCATCGCAAGCCTGGTAAGGGCAGCAGCGGGGACCTGGCTGGACTTAAGGCGACTCAGTCCTCCCCCAACAGGGACACAACTGCCCAAGCTAACAGTTCTACCACTAACACCTCCAAGCAGCTCCTGGAGCCCTCTGCAGCCCTGCGGGGTCTCAGCCACGAGCAGCAACAGAGGCAGCTATCCTCCTCCAGCCCTGACCTCATCTGCACCACACTGGAGGCAGAGGGCCAGGGGAAAGGGGAGCCCTCTGTAGGTGGGCTCGAGAGAGGGGGGAGCCTCAGTGCCTCTGCTGGCTTAGGAGGGTCAGAGGGAGGAGCAGCCGGTCTGGATGACCTCACAGAAACTCCTCCACGCAGCGATACTCCCAGCGAGGACGCAGCTTCGTTCCCGTTCTCCAGCAGCCCAGACTCACCGTGTGGGAGGGGGGCGGCAGCAGGACGAGGATCTCTGGGATCTCCACGCCTTCCTCACGATGGGGAGGACAAAGAGGAGGGAGCTGGTGCTGTGAGGTTGCCACGGGGGGCATCAGGAGGAATTGGGAGTCAGCACCTCACACCTTCAGCCATTCTGTACAGGGCAGCTATCACACGCAAACAGGTACAGTGCCGGATATCTGTTCATGTTCCTCACTATCCCTCTGGTGATACTTTGATCATTTTCACTTGTGCATTTTTCCTGTATCTCACTACAGAGGCGTGGAGTGTCATCAGAAGAGGAGGAGGGTGAAGTTGACAGTGAAGTTGAGTTGCCACGGAGACGGTGAGTAACTTGCTGTCCTTTGTCACTTGAAAATTCCCTCAAGCCATCTTCCCTCTCTGAGAAGTTGTTGATTTATTCAGAGAACTAAGAATAATTTCTAATTTGCGTAATTCTTTTGCACATTCAGTGATTTTAAAACTCAGTTTTGTTGTTTCTTTTTAAATCTCTCCAGACGTCCAACTAGCATTACCAAGTGCCAGTCGGTGTCTACCTTCAGTTCAGAGAACCTGTCGGTATCAGACGGTGAGGAGGGCCACACCACTGACCACTCTCACAGCGGTACTCCTGATGTGGTCAGCACCAACACCGACGACAGGTTGGACGACCGCAGCGACGACCTCCTCTCTCAGGGGTCGGAGATCCCAGCGGACAACACCGATCCAGCGCAGGCTTCTGATGGCCTGTCGGAGAGAGATGGAGCTCTGGGGCAGGGCAAAGCTCAGCTGGACGCCGGGCAGAATCCTAATGAGGTAAAGAAGCTCCATGGAGGATTGCATGTGTCAGTTTATGGCATCCTCTTTCACCATTGTAACCACTGGTGGAAAGTACATTCACTCAAGATCTGTACATAAATATAATTTTTGTACTTATATTAATTTTATTTTACCACTATAATAGACTATAGTTACTGATCAGATTAATAACAACATGATAAACCTAAAAAAAATATATATAAAGCATTGCTAAAGATTAAACCAGAGGTTCCCGACCTCTTTGGCCTTTGATACTTTACAAAACAGCAGCATCTAGTCGGAACCTTTTTGCCACATTATCGATTTCACAAAAAAAAACTAAGATTAGGAAAATGTGAGAAAGATTAAAACAGATTTGGAGCAAGACTATTTTTATTTTTTCCTGAACCATAAATTGTCTCATGACCCCTCAGATTGATCAGGGGAC
>OMNN01080163.1:3606-14676 GCA_900302755.1 Chromis chromis | reverse complement strand
TTAACCAATTCTTTTGTATGTTTTTTTTCTTCAAGTGTTTAACATTTTCTTTCTTTTGCAATTTGTTCTTTTTTTGTTGTTGATTTTTTTTTTTTTTATTAAGGAGATGTTTGGTAAAAGTGTCCATTGACTTTCTTGTAGCTCTCATGTCTGCAGTAAGTTAGCTTAGCTTAAAGCCTGAAAACAGCTTCTGTCACATTTTTCCTCACAGTGGGTTCATTTTTCACTGCTGTATATGGAAACTGCACATCCAGAAATGTCTTCTATGCAGTATGACACAGTTAACATGAGTATATGTAAAGAAAAAACATTGAATTACAAGGGTACTTTTTTTTCCAAGTGTCCACACAGATGTTACCAAACTGTAAGAAAATGGTGATATTTTACGACTTTATTCATTTTATTTTTTACATGTTTACAATTTCAGATGCAGCATTTTTCACACTACAAAGGTGTTTCACCATGTTGAATGTATCTTCCTGCTACATGCTCCTATATACAGTTTTTTAGCCAATTTTTCCCCCCTGAATTTTGGTCTGTTGGAGCAGTTGAGTCTGTTGTGGCTTCATGGTTGCACCAATTTTTATTTTTTATTTTTTGCAGTGTCTGGTAACTGCAGATGGTGTACTTAAGCAGAGATTTGGCTCATTTTCTAACTTAACGACGAATTAAAGCTGAAAATATGACAATATTTTAAGTTAATATATCTTTTAAACCCCACGGGGTGAATTTAACTTTTGTTGGGGTTTATTTTTGCAATTATTTGAAAGAAAACAATGTATATTAAGGGTGAGTATTTAACTGTAGTATTAATTTGCATCAAAAATCTGTATAAAATAAATAGTAAATATTTTTTTTGTTTTTGTTTACAACATTTGACTGTAAAACAAATTTTCTGGATATTTTTAGCAATCGGTTTATTCAGTTCAGAAGCGTTAAGTTTCCTGTTAAGTGTTACCTTTCTGTGTGTGATTGTAAAACGTCGGGTCGAGTTGCATCGAGCCACTGGAGGTCGGTTCTCACAAGGATAGAAGTACATGCAGACACACACATTAACCTTCGTGCTGCAAACTGGCTGAAAAACAGCCTTTTCTCTGAAAGGTCACGGCCACGTTTGAGTGGCAGCTTTAAGTCCTGCGCTCATATTACAATCTGCAGCGAAGACGTCTTCCTGGGAAAGGCCGGGAAGCAATTAATTGTAATGAATAATGGGACAAATGTGGGCGGCATATGACCACTAATGCTGCTGTTTCTCTGGAGGATCAGGAGCCAGAAACACCGAGGCGTCTGTCAAATCACCTTTTGCTGCTTCAGTTCAGTTCAATTTATGATTCAACTGCTTTGTTTTTTAGTAAATGTTCAGAATACACTGATTTTATAAACATTGGGGTCATGAAATCAAACTAAATGGGTAGCTTCAAAAAATCTAACAGAAATGTTTTATTTGTTGAAAATATAGTTTTTTGTTTGTGTTTTTTCTGCTTACATGGTGCTGGTTTAAACCTTGACAGAATCTGTACTACAATTAAAATTCATTCATCATCAAATGCTAATCCAAATGCTAATTTAAAAAAAAAAAAAAAATAGAGAATTTTTATTGTTTTAAAGAAACAGGGAAAATCTGTAAAATAATTAACAAAAATTTACAAATTTTCAATCCATAATTTATGTTAATACAATTTTTTATTTAAAATAACAGCAAATATATATATCAGATTTAAATGCAGTGAAAATATTAGAATTTTAGTTAAATGTTTTGTAAAATACAGATTTTTGATGCAAATTAATACTTTTCTCCTATGGTGTTACTAGAAAACAAAATTAAATTTATTGATTGATTTTATTTTATTTTTTTATTTTTATTTTTTTACAATTTTTAATCTTTAGTCTTTAAGTCGGAGGTTGTTTTCGCAGCAACCTGCAGGTTTATTCTCCAGGATGTCATCTTGGACTTTTAGGGGTTCAGAAGTGACAAACCTTCATCCTCTGCTGGGAATAATTGTCCAGACCTTTCTGGGGCAACTCTCCAACCTCCTCCGGTCGAACAAAAACACCATTTTTCCAGGTGTCCTGACATTTACCTGCATCCTTGGCAGGCTTTGTGCAGGCAGGAAGCTCTTTCAGCTGCATTTCAATGGTCACCTGCCAATCAGCCAGAATCTCTGCTCTACATTCTGCCTCCAACCGCAAGAAGAAGAAGAATTTTACCATCAAGCATCAGCAACAAGGCCTGGTTGTTTCCTCCTACGCACTGAAAATGAAGAGTTTCCTTTTTGTCTTCAGATTGTGTCCATGATGTGTTTCTGCCCGGCAACAGAGCCTCCTTTCAGGATGCAGTGAGTCATTCAGCTGCCTTCCAGCAGATTTTTAATGTGATAGTAAAGTCAGGCAACATGTTCTGTTCACTGAAGCATCCCAGTTTGAGATGTTACAGGATTCTTAAGAAGGTGCGAGTTTTCCACCCAGTACAACGGAAAAGTGGTTGAATATCAGAGAATTGTAAGAACAGTGACAATAATGGTAAATACCTGAAAAAGTATATATACATATTCTCAGATTTAAATACAGTAAACGTGAAATTTAGCTTTTGACAGTAACATGTGGACATTATTTACTGTTTTTACCTTCTTTTTTTTCTTTCTTTTTTTTTTACAGTCGACATGTAATTGTAACATCTAATCCACATTATATGCACTTTATATCATTTAATGACCATGGTGCTAACTGCTTATTTCCTTCATGTTGTGTCTTCTACTGTTTCAGAACATAAAAACTATATTTTACAGTTATTTCTCAGGTATTTTCCAGAAAAGAGCATTTAGACACTCATTTGTGCATATAAAAAAAAGCCCTTTTGCGTAAATCAATTCGTATTTTGACATATTTTTTTTTATACTTTTGCAGGTTATTTGGTTATTATATAAGATATGCTTCACTGTAGCTGCTCTCTAAACTACAGAGCCGCATTCTCAGCGTTTCATTGGCTGACAGACACGTAATTCATCAGCACACTCGATTCTAATTGGTTCAATCTTTACAGCAAATAAAGGGGTGGGCACTTTTTTTCAACACTGACTCTGATTGGCTACTGTAATCTGTCGGCATTTCCTATTGGGTGAAGCGAGGCGTCAATCAAAGGTCCAACCTACAGGCGCCATTTTGAAATCCAGATTTGAAATTTTAACAGGAAAATAAGCGGAAAATATAAATAAATACGATAAATAATAAAGATAAAGTGATTTCGACTAAATATATGAACTGAATTGAATCGTCTAGATCGTTTTTATCAGAATTTTTCAGTCGGTATTTTCCTGCGAGGCCTCACAAGTGAGTTTCCTCAGTGTCAATTTGTTTGTTGTTGCTGATTGTACCTGCAGGAGCAGGTGTGATTGTATTATAAAATCGCATGCATACTTATAGCTGTGTATATAGCGTAGTTATGTACTATGGTTCTGTAGTTATTAGTTTTTATATTGTATTTTCTCCAAAGACGTCTTCCCATATAGTGTATCTACAGTACTGGTGTCCAACATGTAGACACTGATGCTCAGCACTTAACTTTATTTACGTATCAGACAGTCAAGTCATATCACTTGTTTATAAAGCACATTTAAAGTTTTAATAATCAACTACAGTATTACTGATTATGTAAATTGACAGGAGTCATTTAAATGATGTGGTTTAGACTCTACAATATAATACATACAATAAACAAGAGATGGAGACAAAGTTTGACAAAGATGGCAAATAATAAAAGTGATTAACTTTAACAAGCAGTAAACGTTTACTAAGCAATAAAAAGACAAAAAGTTATTTATTTTACACTCAACATGTAAATTTATATTTGTTTTCAGTGATTTTACTCAGTGTTATCTCTAATCTGTAAATCTGTAAAATACCACTAAATTAGGGATTAAAACTGCTCATGTTGTAAAGAGCAGTGATGGAGACCAAATCAGCTGGAAACTAAACATTTGAACCAGCTGCCCTTCAGTCTATGTGAGTTTATTGAACTCTGCAGTGGATCCAAAATGATGAAGTCGAACTCCAGCATGTAGTGGCCCAGTGAATCTGGTCTGGACTCTGTGGAGGAGAGTCATGGTTTCAGAGACGCTGTAGAAGGACAGAAGACCTGCACTGTGGAATGTTGTGTTGTGGCTGATCGGTGTATATTGCATGTCTAGAATCACGTCAAATCTGACAAAAACTTTGCACCAAATTAAGATTTGAAAAACATCGTCTTTTCATCTCTACATAACAGTCTGTCATCTGGTTTCTGAGACATCCAGCCAGCTATAGTGCAAACCCTGGGAGCAGCTGTATCATATTATGAGGAGTTTTCTTCCTTCCGCTGATGCCTCTCTGACCCAGAAGTCGCTGCCTTATTCCTCTGCACATAATCACCATTAAACACAATTACTTGCATTCTCTATCCGGTCGTTCTGGCAGATATGACAAATCCAAGGTTGCGGGGTCGATGCAGAGATATCTGACACAGGACAGCGTATATCTCTTTTCACTTGGGGTCATTCAGTTTAGTACCATCATTTCTCCCTCGTAAGCTGGAGATTCATAGTGAGGCTGAAGGTGTTTCTCACAGTAAGAGGCCAGACACACTAAACAGGACTGTACAGCCTTCATCTTCCTCCCAGTACAGACATCACAGGCCACGTCTTCAGCTCCAGCAGCAGCAACAGCAGCAGCATGGAGTCCAGTCTACTTCAGTTACTACTTCAGCTACTAACCCTGCTAACAGGATGTTTTTCTCCAGGTCAGGCCTCGGTGTAAAAGTCTTCTTGCACTGAGGGCAGCTGTAGGTTCTCTTCTGGTCTTCTCCATCCCAGTGGGCTTTAATGCACTTCATGCAGTAGCTGTGTCCACAGGAAAGAGTCACCGGATCCTTCAGTGTATCCAAACAGATGGAACAAGAAATATTGTCTGAAGAAAGCTTAGCTCCTTTCTGAGCCATTTTCTCACCTGAGCAGCAGCTTTCAGGGAAGTGAGCCGATATAAACTAATTAGATCGAGTCTTCTCTCTGAGGTCACCTGTCATATTGTAAAACACCTGTCACTGTAAAAACAGGTCTAACTGTGATATTTTATAAACTATTTACTGGGATTTTACAGTTTACAGTTGTTTAGTTAGTTAAATTTTTTTCAGTTTTTGGACATCTCATTATTTCACAGATTTCTCATGTTTGTTTTTTCTGGCACCTTTGTTGCAATTTTTATTTTATTTTGGGTGTTTTTTTTTACAGTGTGGTTACACCCAGCTTCAAAGGTCTCACCACAAAACACCTCTGACCACAGATATAAATATAAAAGGTCTCCACCTCCTGTGCAAATGTTTTCCTTTTATTGTTTTACAACATTGAATCAGTATAATCAATACAAGTTGGCTTTTCAGACATAAAAAACACAAAAAAGACTCTTTCATGTCAAATTGAAAACAGATTTCTACAAAGTTAATGAAAAATATAAAATTTAAATCAAGTGTTTTATCTTGTTTCTCTACCAGGTGAATTTAACAGTCAGTTCAGCCTCAGATGTAGTGAATGCAGCTGGAAATCCACTTTAAATGCACTTTATATGAATAAATAGCAATGGAAATACTCAGCCATGATGTGTCTTCTACCATTTAAAAACAATACAAAAATCAGTTTTTTCTACAGGTGTTTGTCAGCATTTGGACACTCGTGTGCATATTAGATTTGTTTTACGTCTAGATGTAAACAGTTCATATTTTGACATATATTTTTACTTCTGCAGGTCATTTGTAACATTTTCTTCATTGTAGCTGCTCTCCACAGCCCTTGGAAGAGAGAGCTCCAGTGGACCGTTTATGATACACTTTAAAAAGGTAAGACGTTTTAACAAATACAATTTATTATTATAAACACATCAGGTTCTTGTCAGTGTAACAGATTAGGCTCTGATGCTTGGTTAAGTAACTTCTACCGGTTGTTAATTCAGTTTTCTTAAAGCCCTCCTCCTCTCTGCTTGTCTATGCTTTTAAACTCTTAGACTGTTTTAATCCCAACCCAGCACACATTGGATCTCGTGACCTCTAATGGATGATGTTTTCCTGATTGATTTTCCCGTCTCCACTCCAGTCCTCTCTCCTCTCTCCTCACCCTAAACCCTCCACACTGATTTGCCCTCGCCCCCTACACTCCTCTTCTGTCAAGCTTTCACTGACAGTCGCTTTTAACATCTGCTCACATTCATGTTTACACTCGTACCTAAATGACACCTTGTTAAACATTGATCAAGTTCCATTGAATAAGATTACCTGACATTTTTATTGTTGTTGTAACCTTCAGCCACTGTAAGTTTGATCTTGCTGACATCAGCTTCAGTTTTTTTAGTCTCCACACTGTGTCACATGTAAGTACGCTACCAAGCCTTAAAAATAAGTCACTGTTGTCGATAAAGCAGTCGGTACAACATAGATAAACAACAGACTGAGATGTCAGAGCACTCATAATCATAAAGGAGAGCAGCATAACACAAGTAGAATAATAAAACCTGGGTGTTTTCATCATCTTCATCTTTCTTTTTCACCTTCAAAAATTATGGAAAAAACTTCTCCAGAAAAAATAGCAAAGTGCTCCAATGTGGTTGGTTGTCATTTGTGCCCTCAGAAACATTACAGTCAGCTACAACTGTCTCTAGTTAACCCTCTAAAGTGCCCAGATGACGATTTATCAGAGCCAGAACTGTTACATTTTAAACTTTCCTCATTATGTATGACACGAAGTTCATAAACTTTGCACGTTAATATAGAAGAAAGCTATTTATATTCATTGAAAATACCTGTCAGTCACTCAATGACTCAGTACTACTAAATGACAAATCTTAGTTTTTGTTCAAATTAAAGTGAAATGAATGTCTTTGATTGAATATTCTCTGTGATAAATGCTAATGACCTACTTGCTGAAATACAGACTGTAACGTACAGTTTGTGGAACATGGAATATGGAAAGAGTTAAAACCCAAATTGTGATGCTAAAAACTGCTTTATCGAATCAGTTCTGCTTATATTGCATGTCTTTTATCTGTACAGCTCGGCATGTGGGATTTGACACTACAGTCCTCTTCACACTCAGAGTTTCTCCTGGTGCATTTTAGTCATCACTCTGGGTGAATTTCCTATTAGAATTTAGAAATGTAACATTACTTCTCCAGTACAGTGGGAAGTCGATAAAACATCAGTGTCAGTCAAACTGAATGAGAGTCGGTGGATGTAAATGGTGGTTGGTGTTGTGCTGCTCTTCACTTCACTGCAGCTCCATGACTCCACCTGGTGGACTGATAGAAGAACAGCAGCTGATTGCAGCTTCCTCCACCTCACACTGCTGCCTGACTGCATCCATCAGAGAAACACGACATAAGAGCTGGTCAGTGGAGAAGCAGCTGATGTTTTTATAGGACTCATGATGAACAGGAGGATTTCAGTGGATGTTAATTTGATGATGTGTGTTTCTTCTGCAGGTGGAGGTAGAAAGTGTGTGTGAGCTGGTGTGAGTTCAGCAGCATGGATCAGTGTGAGGACTCTCAGAGCTCTGTGATCAGGAGAACCAGAGCAAAGATCAGAGGTGAGACGACATCTCTAACTGTCACTACTCCATTATAATTTACAGCACTGAACCTGAACCTGCACCCAGCTCTGTGTGCTTTAAGAGCGACCAGTCAAAGGTTATTATTGAGGAGTTGAAACAAAAACATTCAAACAATTAATTAACAGTTTTTGTTCAGGGTCGATACTGATGTTTTTTTGTAATCAAGGAGATTGTTAACCAGTATTTTGAACCACTATACATTAGCAGTAAAACTAAAAATGTAGAACACTAAACTAACAAACGTTTATACTAAAAATACTTTTACTTTAGAGCTGCAACAATTTTGATTCATTGATTAATCTCAACTATTAAATTAATCGCCAACTATGTTCGTGATTGATTCATTAGTTTGAGGAATTTTTAATAAAATCAGTTGAATTTTTGCATTTCAACTGATTAAATGTGGATTATTCCTTGAAACCCACCTTTTAGGTCTTTTGTTGGAATATACCAATAAACTAACCTTTTAGGTCCACATTAGAGTTTTAGGTGGAATATTCCTCCACACCATCCTTTAGGTCTACTTTTAGGGTGGAAAACGTCTGTATACCAACTTTTTAGGTTGACATTCAAAGAATTAAGGTAGAGTATTTCTTGAAACCAACCTTCAGGTCTACATTTGATGATTATTAATAGAATATTTTTTTACACCAACCTCTGAGGTCTACATCGAAGGATTTTTGATGGAATATTCCTTTTAGGTCTACATTAGTAGATTTTGGGTGAAATATTCCTCCAGGCCAACGTTGACGGTCCACATTTCAGGCTTCATGGTGGAATATTCCTTTAAATCAACTTTTTAGATCGACATTGAGGATTTTAGGTGGAATCTTTTTCTAAACCAACCTTTCAGGTCTATATTTGAGAATTTTAGGTGGAATATTCCTTTAAAACAACTTTTGTGATTTTTCCCTCACATGAGCAGCATCGTTACAACAATTCAGACTCCTCATAGTGACGTTTGAGCTTTATGCTGCTGTTGTTTTGTTTAGTCCAAACTGAATTACAGATATGTTTGTCATGTTTGTCCCACAACTGTAATTTCATTTCCGGACTCAAAACAATACATGTGACTCTAATAACTCAACAACTTTGCTCTCAGTTTAGACGCAAACTGCCTACAAGAATCCAAATTAAGTTTGACTTCTTTGCCATATAATTTTCAAGCAAATTTGAAGCAAACTTATGAAATATTGAAAAAAGCTAGTTTCTGTTGCTAGTGCTTAACTGGGCTGTAAAGTGTTACCAAAAGAGTAGAGGAAGCCAGAAAACAAAACCAATTGTTTGCTAATGGCTAAAATGCCCCACAGAGGAAAAAGAAACAAACAAAAATTAGGCATCTACAGGAGACAAAATGTATAGTGGGCAAGAAAAAGGTCAAGTTAACAGACATCAGAAGGTGGTTATCAACTTTCTTTATTAACTTTCTGCTTCAAACTCTTTCTGTTCATATAAAAGAAGGTGTTTAACTGGTCATGTGGCACTGAAAACTCTGACTTTGAACCCAACATACTTCACCAACCCTCTAATTTTGCTTGGTAGTTCAGCCCTCTGGTCTTCCATGAACCTGTGCTCCTATTGGTTCTCCAGGTGGCTGATTGGTGAGATAAGGAACACCTGTGCAGCTCAGTGTCTTGCTAGTCTATTTGGCTGCAGTCAAACATTTCCTCTGCTTCTCTTCACAGGCACCACTGGACCGGGTTTATCTACGTTGCTTTAGTTTGTTCTTTAGGCTTTGTCTTGCAGCTTACAACAGTAAAAAAGGCTTTAATGTGTTTCTTGGTGTGTTTTAGGGGTTTGTATTGGATAGTTGTCTTGTTAAATGTGTTTCTTTAGCCATAGTTAGCAGTGAACACATGGTGCTAACGTGCTCACACTGATTAGTGGATTTGGTGCAGCTGAGTTGTGGTTTTGTCTTGGGCTGTAGAGAGTCTCTTGAGGTTTTTGGTCATTATTCTTGTTTGTGAACCAACGTTGGTTGTCCAGAAGGTAAGAGTTAGATTCTCTATCTAAAGAGGTTTCTCTGGTAGGCTGCAGGAAGCATTAGTGTTTGTGCTGGTTTGGTTTTTGTTCTATCTTGAGGGTGCTTCATGTGGTTTTGTGAGGTTGTTTGATGCAGGTTTGTTTGCAGAACCAGATAAAGACTTATGGAGTTTTTAGGAAGTTCTGGAGAGTTTTCACTTTTTTAGTGAACTCTTTACTATCTTCAGTAAATTGGATTAGATTTTTTTTTGGTGCTTGAACAAGGTGACTTGTGAGCAGCAGAAAGAGTTGTTAGCAAAGTAGTTTGAGTAGGAGAAGTTAAGCTTAAGAGTAGAAATGGAGCATGAGGAGAAGAAAATGGAGCTTGAGCAGCTTGAGTTGGAGATAATTTGTGACCTGAAATGCTAAAATTGGGACTAGTGCAGACCACAGTGCAGTTAATTTTGTAGTTTTTGTTCTGTTCCTGTTGGTTTTGCACCTTGTAGTGTGGATACTATTGCTAATCTGTTTGGTGGCTCCATTTCAGCTCGTTAATATTTATATTCAGTAATATCGGAAATTTAATGTGATTTCTAACTGTACGTGCAGCCCAGTGGTGATTTGTTGTCTGTTCCTGCTTGTGGACTTAGTGAGCTGCTCCAAGTTGTTCACCAGGAAGGAAATCTTCTGTTTCTGGGCAACGTTGCCGAGTCCTTCCTCGCAGTCGAGCTCTGCGCTCTTAATTAAATACAAAACAGAGGTTTAGAAACATGGTAACGTTAAATCTTCTGTATGTCATGTAGAAGATGTACCTTCTTGACCCGTGTGGTGAGGTCCTGTACGAAGAGTTTGCGCAGGTTGTGAAGAGTCTGTAGTTCTTTGGCCTGAAAGCACAAGAAGAGTCGACTCGGTTCTCATTAAAGGAGATGTTTGTTTTTTCTGTCACTCAGTAGTTTCCAGTTTCCTTAGACTGAATCTCAAGTGTATATTTTGAATGAGGACCAAGACGATCAAGAAGACTTCTGGGAACTCCCCATTCCTGGACACAAGATGTATTTTCATGTTAAATTTTATTCTATTGTGTTTTTGATGTTTTCTCTTTGCTTGTTTTTTGTCTTGTCAACTGTGTGAAAGGTGCCAGACAAATAAAGTTTAATTGATAAATTGAATAACTGACTAACTCTTGATTGTGACACAACAGAAGTATTTGCTTTGATTTGAGGGTTCAAACCCAAATCTCAGCTCTTTTTTTTTTAAGGTTGGAGTGAAATTAAGTGATAAAAATGTTTGCTTTAATAGGAGTTACAAGCTGCTTGACAGAAAAAAAGAATAAAAAAATTATATTTTAAAAAAAGCAATTAAATACAATAAAACTTTTAAAAAGAAAATTAAACATTAAAAAAATATAAAACCTTAAAGACAAAACATTTAAATAATTAAACATAATAATTAAACATTATAAAATGCATTAAAACATTGAATTATA
>OMNN01080139.1:4626-30925 GCA_900302755.1 Chromis chromis | reverse complement strand
TAAATAAGGGTCCTATGTTCCCCACTTTTCCCCAAAAGAGTCCTATGGTCCCGCTTTGTATGTGACTGGGGAACATAGGACCCTTTTTAGGAAAAACGGGGAACATAGGAGCCTTTTTAAGGAAAAACGGGGAACATAGGAGCCATTTTAGGAAAAACGGGGAACATAGGACCCTTTTTAGGAAAAACGGGGAACATACGAGCCTTTTTAGGAAAAACGGGGAACATTTTTTAGACAGGGTCCTCCCCAGTATGTATTGCGACCGAGGAACCTAGGACCCTTTTTAGGAAAAACGGGGAACATAGGACCCTTTTTAGGAAAAACAGGGAACATAAAACCCTTTTTAGGAAAAATGGGGAACATTTTTTAGACAGGGTCCTCCCCAGTATGTATTGTGACCGGGGAACCTAGGACCCTTTTTTAGGAAAAACGGGGAACATAGGACCCTTTTTAAATAAAAGGGTCCTATGTTCCCTGATGGGGGAACATAGGACCTGGGGAACATAGAGATGACCCCACACAGGTTGCAGCCATGATTTATCAAATGCATCTACAAAGCAATGTTTGTGCAAACTTGTATCAAACGGCATCAGTTCTCGATTACCATCCTGATATACAAAATGGACTTTTCATCATTTCACAGACAATATTAATACCGTTCACTACAAAATCTGTGGCTCTCCATGTTCTTTTTCTTTTCTTTGTTGGTTTCTTTAACGCTTACTTTAAGTGCATGGATATGTCAAGTGAGTTTTACTGAGCCATTCTTCTCTTGTAATTGGACAGGCAACACATCCCACCTTTCAGCAGAGAGTGGCTTATTAACCCACTCATAAAGTCCCCTTGTTTGTCTTCAGCTGTTTTGTTTTTTTTGGAGGCATAATTACAGTTAGACATTTTCTTGATTAAAACTCCCTCTTGGAAGGGAAAGAGGGAAAATGAAAACTGCCAACAGCTTAGTTCACTCATTTCCTTTAAAGAAGGAGTGTTCACTAGCTCACCTTTCCTCTTAAATCTATGCGAATCTCTGGTCCCCTTTTTTAAAATTAAAGTGGGCTGTGTCACTGATAAAATAAAAAATAAAGTATCATTTGAGTGGATGAGAATGCAGATATGGAAAATTCTATACAGTATGTAGTTGGAAAGTCCAAATCAACAACAGTAGCAATTGTTTGGGAGCATTGCTTGGCATGAATGTGGTGGTTTGAAATGGCTTCCGTTATCTACAAACTCTGCAGGTATATTAAACAGCTCAAGGGAAAAGGCTTCCTGTGTGTTAATGCTGATGCTGAACCGCTTTTATCACGCAAGGAAAATGAGACCGGAGCTTGGGGAAATATGCAGTGTGAGCACGCATTAGGACGGGTTCAGGAGAAATCAGGCATATATGATCAAGGGACGGACAACTGCTGATGTACAGACAGATTATAGTTTCAGATCTTTTCACATTGTAGCACGGGGATTAGTGCAGCATAAAATGCATTTACCTAATCACCCTTTAAAGCACTGAAAATGAATGTTGATAGGAATATCTGGCTTTGATCAATACCATTCTTTAGCATAATGCTCTTATAGCATCAAATTTACATCCATAAATGCTATATGACTTGCATTAATGTGTGGAGTTGTGCAATCTGACTGTTCCTGTTGCATGAGCACGGAGCCCAGCATGGTTACATTCATGCAGTAGGTCACAGTAACTGCCATGAGTCAGGATCCACCATAATATAAGGGATCGATATCATCAACCTGTGTTAGGAACATGGTTGTGACGATTGGTAGGGCACTTTTTTTTGTGATTTTACCACAACTGGAGCAGAGAGAAAACATCTCTTTCTGTGTCAAACAGCCTGGGAAGAGCTAACCTTCATGTCAAAGATCATCAGTGGTGCCAAGAGGTGGGTCTGCAGCTACCACTGAAAGAAGAAGCAGGAGTGGAAGAGCCAGCAGTCTCCAAGACCAGAGAAGGCATGTCAGGTCAGAAGCACACCAAGAGCATACTCGTCTTTTTTTTCTTTTTCTTTCAAGATTCATATTTTTTGGCTGCATCAACACGGTCTTTCCTTCCCACTCGCCCTACATACAACACTTGGCTTTCCGTGACTACTTCTTCTTCTTCTTTGCCTAAAATGAAATCAAGCTCAAAATGAGTGATTTACCATTTTGACACAGTAGAGGAAATTCAGTGCACTTAACAGCTGGAGCTTGACATGCTTGCAGTGAGTGTTAGAAGTGTGGCAGGAGCACTAGGAGCTGTGTCGAGGAGAACTTTTTGATCGCCCTTCACACAGTTTGTCTTTGGCTGATAAAGACTCCATTGATTTTCATAAAGTAAAATGTGTGACTGTTTGTTTTCATGTGGGATGGCGGCAACAACAACAACATGTCAATAAACTATTATTTTCGCATGAGAGCAATTACAGTTTGGTTCAATTGGCCGAAACTTCAGTGGGAATAGTTTGTCAGTTTAAACTGCACGTTGTGTCGACACCGTTCATCCATATAAGCTTGAACTGAATTGTTCACGTGTTTCCAGATGAACCAGCAGTGATTGTTCCGGTTAATGTTGCAGATTTCGAATGAAATGCTTTAAACGCGCCAGGTGAGAATGTGCCCTAGGTGTAGACATATGGTGGCCCTCTGATGTGACACCACAATTTGCTTTCGCAGAGCAATTGTCAACATCTGGCGGAAGGTTTTAGGGGGGCCGAGGAACATTGGTATCACTGTGGGGATGCTCGGGAGGTAGCCATCGTCACGCAGGCTGTCCATTCATCAAGCTTCAAAAGCTAATGAATTCAGATGTTTGCCTGATTTGGGGAGGATGGCAACTAAAACAAACAAACACTGCCGTTAGTATTCATTTGCTTTTATCCACTGTGTGCGCTAAATACATTCATGAATGCAAAGTTCATAATAAACACAAGCGATGCAAAAAAGGACAAGAAACAGGCTCCACTAATGGTTAAGAAGGTACAAACATGAGCCTGAGTGTGTTTCATGCCTTCTCGCTAACAAGCACATCATTTTCAAAAGTGCACAATGGTGTCAAGTCGCTTGGGATGATCCCCCCTTCAACGAGTGGCGGGATTACTGTAAGCTGATTTTCCATAATTTACCCTCACCAAGTGGAAAAGCACAATCCGGATTCGCCTTCCTAACTCCCACTCCTTATCTTGTTCCCCTCACATCATTGTTGTCCTAAGAACAAATATGAGTTATGTCTGTAAGCCTGAAGCTGTAAATGGGTAAGTTTTGAAGTTGGCAAATTTGCATTGTAGGTCAAAGCCAGGCAATGCTTTCATAGCATGCTTTTTTTTGTAGTAGCTTTTCAGGAATGACACACTGTAACAGCATTTCCATATTTTTATTTCAAAGTCTCCAAGAGGACAGTGGCGATCCCTATTATTTTCTTGCTGAGTGGACTCTCCTCTGCATCCAAACCTCAGCTCACACATGTGCTAATCAGACAGATGACACCGCTGTTTTGGAGGGACCTGTGTGATGAAAATGGACCAGCAATTCCACACAATCACAAACAACCTCCTGCAGACAGCGCTTTGCCGAAAAATACAGTACTTTCTCTAAACGCCGAGCTCCACATCGTTCCAGCTATTACCAACATTTTGCTGGGAGGGACAATAACATGGTGTCGGAAAAAAGAAAAGTTACTTCCAGGTCTACAGTGGCTCTGTTAAGTCCAACTTTGTGGAGGTATCTCAGACTAGGCAAGGCTGCTGGTTCAATCCTGTTTGTGTTCACACTGGATGGCAATGTCATTAGGTTGGTCAGTCATCACTTTGGTCCAGACTGTGTTTTATCAACTAATGAATGGATTGTCTTGACAGTTTGTAGAGATTTGTGGGAAAGGATGAATCCTAATGGCCTGGTTTATTCCCCAACTAAAGTACTCAGATCTTGTACTTTAGAAAAAGTTACAGTACCATTATTGTTACAAATGAAAGACATGCATTTTCTTTATTAGTAAAGTAAAAGCACAAGAGCATTATATATTATAATATACACCGATCAGGCATAACATTATGACCACCTGCCTAATATTGTGTTGGTCCCCCTTATGTGGTCCAAAATGCTCTGAACCATTGGACATGGACAAGAGGACCTCTCAGGGTGTCCTATGGGGTCTGGCACCAGGACCAGGGCAGTGGATCCTTTGGGTGCTCTGGCTTGTGCAGACTCCTCTTTGTTTGCTTGTCTGTGAAGGTTCTCAGTCATCCAGGTCATGGTTATCCTCGTAGTTTCAATTGTAGCATCTGGACTTGGTTGAGTTTGTCGAAGTCGTTCCACCTCTCATCCAAGAGGCTTCATCAGTTCTAGACTGATGGTTGGGAGTTCCAGGTTTTAGACTCTTCAGGATCCATTAACACTATAGAAGCTTCAGTCCACTGGGTGTGTGTCATTATGCGAGTCATTAGGTCCTTCCCTCTCACAATGGGATTCATCAGGGCCCTTTGTGACAAGGTGTGAATGGGATGTGTTCTTCCTGGGTGGAAAATGTAACACTGCATTGTATACAGATGAGAGGTGATGTTTCAGGCCTCCCCCTCTGTTTAATGAAGGTATTTCCAGTTTAACATTGATGGCTTCCTTCACCCCCCCTCTCAAACCAACTATCTTCTCTGGCCAAGCTCTCTGGAACTCCCAACCAGTCAGTTTAGAACTGATGAAGCCTCTTGGATGAGAGGTGAAACGTCTTCGAGAAACTCAAGCAAGTCCAGATGCTACGATTGAAACTATGGGGATCTTTGTTTGCTGAGCATAACTGATGGCAAAATATTCTAGTGTCCCTCCCACAGGAAGCTGAAAGTTTAGCTGAGAAGTTCTGACCAACCAGTATACAGCCTACTGTGGGCCTTCGCCAACGCCAAAACAAGAAGTCTTCTCCAGAGAAGAAAAAAAATCTGGAGTGCTCGGGAGTTCAAACAAGTATAATAGAGGTGCTTCTTGGTAGTTTAAGTTCAAAAAAGCAAAAGGATCTGAGACACTCTTATGGCAAAAAGAGTTCTGGATGGCTATTTAATGCTGAAATTCAAAATCATAAGAAAATACTTGCACATGTTAAAGTAAAGCTTGGATGCAACCCACGCGTAGCGGCATAAACTGCTTTCATTAGAGCGTAATCCACAGTACAGTACACAGTATTCTGCACACAGCGTTCGCCTTTAGTAGAAACAGGATGACTGCATCCACCACTGTGGATAAAACAGAATAAAGGCTTTTTACTTTTTTGCCAGAGGAGTTCCTTCAACAGTGTCTTATCTCTTTTTTGAAGAAAAAAATCTGCTTCTTTTACAGTTCGCCCTCTGTATTCTTGTTTTTATCAATCTCTTGCTACAAACTAACTCACCTTTGTCAGCTAGTAGAGGAAAAGCACAGAACACCCCCCCCCAACTCTCTGCCAGTCACAGGTGAAACAGCTGACAGCCTTCACAGCTTCTAAACACACTGTGACATTCATTTAAAATAGTACTACAATACCACACAGCTTTAATCTTGGTATTAACACTCATAACATAACAAAACATAACATAACTAATATGCCACCCAGTTTGTTGCAATATGATTTAATAAATTAGCCTTCACCTTTTTTCTTATCCCTATTTGCGCAGAAGTCAAACAGCACCCACTGTTTTACAAGGTAACTGTATTTGCTGCTAAACAAGGACATGTTAAATCATCAAATCCTGGCAGAAAGTTTGACATGATATTCCCTCCCAAACACAGACAGGGAAAGAAGTTGGCATGAGAACCAGCCAGGCCCCAGAGCAAATAGTGGAGGTTGGCTGCCAGTGTAGTCTGCATCACCTTCCAGCATGTGTTATTGTTCCTTATTACTGCCCATATTTTTCATCGGCTCTCTCCTAGCTGTCTCTATTTTCTCTCCACCCCCCTCCTCTACCATACTGTGTTTGGCATTGTTATGTGGATCAAGCCAGTTCTGACTGAATGACAGACTGTATGGGTTGCACTGAGGCATGCCTCTGCTTTGGTTAGTCTCCCAGATTGCACAGTTGAAACGGAGGTGCAGATACATCAATGTGCTGCTAAATAATGCATAGATAAAGATATTTTGTCATAAATCTATGAAAGTATGAGTGCTGAGAAAACATTTCCAGGCGAATTGGTCACTGCCTTTCAGCATCGTTCCATTTACCTTCATGCTGTACTCTATTGACCGGTGAGGTATAGGTAAATGCATCAGCTCACCTACTGTATTTTTCATCCACCATGGCATAATGTTGTCTCCCCTGCATTTTTTCTCACCATCGTATTAGCTTAGCTGCGTCAGCGCTACTGCACTGCCTGCTGTCTTTCTCACATTAGTCTGATCTTAACCAATGGAAGCATCTGCGGTAGAATTGAATCGAGGCTTCCAATCAGCCAATTACAACAACATGTCCTTAGGAGGACGCTTCTTGGTCCGATGCAATCTTTACTGACCACGGAGAGTGATGAAGTGGGGAAATAAGCTGTCATACATTTGCAGTGCCAGCAGTTATTCTAGCATCGGATCAATCTCTGAATGATTGCTTTGTTTTGGAGTGAAACAAAAGCATCTCGTTCCGTTTTTATCCCTTTTGGGTGCGGTAGAGGGGCAGCCAGGGAGCACAAGATGTAGCAGGGAAATGTGGTTTTTTTTTCATGTAAATACCAAAACAGTGATATTAGTTTGGAATAACAGGGGAACCTGAATGAGTTTTGTACTGCTAAATTGACTAACTGTCAGTATTAAAGAGCCCCTATTGTGCCTATTTGGCTTTTTCCCCATTTCCTTTAGTGTGTTAAAGTTTTTCTGAGCATGTTAAAGAGTTGCAAACTAACAAGCCCAAAGTCCATAGTAGAGGGAGTTTTTCTCTCACGTAGGGAATGCTGCTGCTCACCTGCCTGAAATACCTTGGGTGAAGCTTGCTTCTGACAGGGCTACATCTTTCTGATACTCATAGATCTGGGTTTAAGGTGCATACCCAAGCGCACCTCGCTTTCATCAGGCCTGCTGACCAATCAGAGCGGACTGGGCTCCTCAGGAGGGGGGTCCTTAAAGAGACAGGAGCTAAAATGGAGTGTTTCAGATGGAGGGTGAGAAGAGGTGCAGCAGGAATGTACAGTATGAGAATAATAATGTGTTTTTTTGAATACTAAAGCATGTAAACATATTCTACTAAACCCTAAAAATAAACGTATAAACCTGTAAAGGATAATAACGTGGGCTCTTTAATATCTGCTTTGCCCTGATGGGAGGGGGACTACTTTGAGAGAGCAGCTCTGGGTATGTTACCTTTTTAGTTTCATTCCTCCAGTGTGATTTATCGTAAAATTTAAAAAAGTGCATTTAGTGTCACACACAATCATCTGTTTTTTCACTCAATCAAACTGTTCCCAAAACACATTTGGAGCCTAATGTCTGAAGTCAAGGGGAGTGTCCAAATCCTCCTTCCCTACCCAAATACTTTCCGTACAGCCCCACACTGTATCAGTGTGTAAGTCCCTAAATATGAACTCGGCGTCCAGTTGACTGGCACAAGGTTACAGACAAGAACAACAACGGGACAGAGCATACATCAATTAAAGTTGTAACAGGACAGCTTTGCTCCAATGCCATTAATTGCCAGTAAAGTCTGGGGGAGAGCATGTAATTGGCATTTAACGCTATTGATGGCAGCATGTGTTGGTATTTAGCTGTTGGGCCACAGAAGGGCCATGTGGAGTCAAAAATTGTCAGGGTGGTAGCGAGCCAAATCCTGCAGGAGCTGAAGCATGGCTCAGTGTGATTAGACAGGGTTCTCATCTCAGTGCCAAGCAGAGAGGACACCAAGGTCAGACGTGTCGCACCAAGTGAACAGGCCAGGACAGGCATGCTGCACAAACGGGTGTGTGCAGATGTACGTGCTGATGTAAATACAGTCACAGACACAGGCTGGGGACTCTGACTGTGAAGCAGATCCGGCAAGTTGCTTCTTTGGTGATCCTACCTGTGTACGATCGATTTACTCTCTACGTAATTGTGTTTTTTTTTATCTCTTGCCAGCAAGCATGAATTTTACAAGCTGTATCGGGCTCTATGTTAATCAAACAAAAATAGTTTAGAGGCATGTGTTGTGTTGATTTCATAAGACATCAACAGTACAGTGTAGTCCCAAAAAAAGATGCATAAATAATGTCTAAACATGCTAATGTAAGCACCTATTAGCCCTGGACACAATTACTGCCAGGAATGAGAGAGGGGGAGAGACATCAGGTCGACGGACTGGGAGATGACTGACTTCCCAGAATGACTTCTGCACCACTGAAATTTCTTTTTCCCCAACAGGATAAAAAATGCTGGATTCAACATGAAATCAAAGCAAGAGTAAAAAACAGTCCACTTTTTCTTTCTACAGAGCAGAAAAGTCTAAGAGCTCAGGAAGTTGATTTGCTGCCAGGGCACTTTTGGGGAAATCAATACAGTAAATGTAAATGACCCATTTTTGCTTGCAAACTGCCACTGTTTTGAATGTATATTTATGTAAAAGGCAAATGTAATTAGATTTTCAAACTCAAATATATTGTACTGTTAAGGTCACATAACTACTTAAGGCTCTAGGGAGATTACAGGTTGTGTGCATTTTTTATGTGCATGCCCAAGTGCTGCAGTAAAGTCAGCAAAGCCAGGAAATTAAATTAAACGAGAGAAAAGCCAATGCGGTGATTTAAAAACGATGAAAGCTGCAGATACAAGGGGAAGCCCATAAGAAGGCCTAGACAAAGAAAAAAAGCCCTAAATGTGAGCATTATCATTATTTTCCTCCTCACATGGGGCTAGGAAGGCAGTTGGCGTACCGTTGTTACTGTGTTGCTTTGACTTCATTCCATTTATTTTTCATCTATCTGTAAATGCCTCCAGCGCTTTTCCGTCTGGATCAGAAACTGTCTGTCCATTTTCTCTGTTACAACACTGAGATTACTGTGCAGCGTGTGCCTCGCTTCACAATCGGAGAGGTGCAAGTTTTCAAGTGCTTTAGAAACGGATTTTGGCTTTTCAGGAAAGCGCCGTGCTGGGTGCTCCGCAAAAACACAGCGGGTAGCTGTTGGCTTGACAAGCTGAGTGAGTTCAGCCCCTTATCCACTTTATTACTTATGCCAGTATTTAACTGCCCATGTCACCATTACAACAGGTTGTTAGGTGAATGTTAAGGTACCTGTTGGAAGTGGAACAAGTGTGTAATGGCTCCATGTGTGAACAGTGTAGGCCCATGTTGGTGAACATTCTTAAAGTTAGTGGCAGGTATTGTAGCACACATGGTGAACTGGGAAACGGGAAGAAAAACAGGGCTCAACCCTGATTTTACTCCAGGATGGACACAGACTTGGTTGTTGATAGTGAACACAGTGGTATGCATACGCACGCATTCGACAGAAACGCATGAGAAAACACGATGGCAACCTCCTGACAGCAAGAAGGAGAGCTCATTTGTTTCATGTGTTTGCCTGAATAACATGAAAAAGTCATGCAGAGCCTTGCAGATGTGCGGATACAGAACTGGCCTTTGGAGTCTACAGCCACTATTGGGTCTGTGAGGCTGCCTTAGGCACAACAGTATAGGAACTGAATGCTAACATGCTCAGAATGAGAGGGTTAACATGTCAATGTGTAGCCAGTAATGACTGAAACATCAAAACCATTGACAGACAAAGTTTATAACATTGATAATCTCATTACAGTGTAATGTTCTTCAGGGAAACCTCGGGTCCTGGACATTCATATGGATGCAACTTTGACATGTACCACCCTGATGACTGTAGTGTCCTCCAAAAGCAGAACCATGTGCACTGCCTCACAGCAAAAACTGCTCAAGCATCAATGCGATTTGCTGTAAAAAAGCTTGATCCACGGAGGCCCCAACCTGCAGCCCACTGGACCCAAAGGATCTGTTGCCAACACCCTGGTACCAGAGAAGACACCTCCAGAGGTCCATTGTTCATGGCCTGACTGGTCGGAACTGCTTTGATGGCACGGGGGGAACCTACACAATATTATTGCTAATTAGTGCTAAACACAAACTATGCTAGAAGCCAAAAATATCAGTCTGCTGGTGGCGCCAAAGGAAAAGTCAGCAGATCATGAAAGTTGGTAGGAAAAAATCCATCAGGACCATGAACCTCTGTATAAAAATTCATGAGAAACCATCCAAAAATTGTAGAGGTATTTCAGTCAGTGTGTTGGACCATCTATCAACCGTCACTGGCACCTACCCTTCTGAAGCCTTTAGTTAGGAATTTGGCCATCACCATCTTCATACTTTGAAACTGGACTCCAGGACTGGATTCACAACACTAACCTGTCAGTCACAAGGTAGCCTGTTTTATTGCTTTTGTGGTTTTACCTTAAATGGGACCACAAATTCCAACATGAACATAATGCTGTATGAAACGAGACTAGCTAAAGAGGCTAGAGAGGCTATTTTTCCTTTTTTTATAGTCTATGGGACCCACCAACCCACTGTCACTGCCGCCCCTAGCACCAATGCACTTCCATGGCTAAAACGCTGTGCAATCAACTGCTTTTGTCACAGCTCTTTTGACTTACAGCCTTGCCTGCCTTTTTTCCTTTTTAGACGAACAAGTAGTTATATTGCCTGTGTTACAAGACATGACTTTATTGCTGTAATCTTGCCTACCAAGACTATGGGATCTCCAGCTCTTGAGAATGTGAGGGTGTTCTCAAATCTAAAATCAAAGCAGAAGTAAAGCCATAGACATGAAAGAAGAGAGACTGAAAGTCTGATGAGTATGCCTGGTGTCTCTCCATGGTTTTTTTCTCTCCTTTCACTTGTTTTTGCCTGAAAAGAGATGGAATAATTTGTCATGGTGTGATTTTCTTGCCACTTAGGAAAACATAAAGTAAAACTTCTTTATGTCTTTCCAGCAAATATAGTGGGCTGGTGCCAACAAATAATCTGAGAACATGGCAAACATCTCAGAGCACCTGAGTCACTTTTTTTGCACTAGCTGTGCCCACTCAAGCCATAACCTGGGAGCAGGACAAAATGCCAAGCACAGTTGTGTCTTTGGGCAACATAGGCCATGAAGCTAATTCACATATTTTGAAGAAAATATCCACGACCTGGATTTTTTTTTCATGGATAAATGTCTGTATCACATCTAATCCTGTGATCCCCACTTTTCAGACAATGTCCGCTCCTGCCTCCCCCCCATAAACCTCCAGATCACTCCTGAGTTCACCGAGATCCTTTTATTCCCCAAGTTCATCTTCTTAGTGTGGAGCTCTCTGTAGGAGAATGTGGGCTTATAGATCCCGCCAAATGTTAACCGTTTATTTGCCATTGAAGGCCGAGGCTGCAGTACAACCACAAAGCTCCAGCACGTTTGCAGTACTGACAAGCCAACATGAACAGCTGGATTCATAAAAGTATGAAATGTAGCTTTTAAGGCACCTAAACAATGATTCATTTCTTCTTTCCTCTTGAGATGTGATAGTTTACTTTCGGCTTATACGCATTGCATTGTGCCTTTGTTTCACTCTCTTTCCTGTCTTGCATTTCACACCAGCTTCTCTGGGATCTATGTTCAGTACACTGTGTTCCCCGACTAGTCATGGTTTTAGGTGGAAAACATAGAGACGCCTTGTCACAGATGGCACATTTGTGCTGATAGCTGCAACCCCTGTGGTCTGCAGTCATGGTTTGCAGTTGCAGGGGGAAGTGATTGTGTGGTGTATGAATAAAAGCTCCTCCTAATCTTCCATCCAATCTGCAGAAAATCAAGATCAGAGCCACTGAACCAAATCTTTGTTTTCTCTGCTCCCCTCAGTGCTCCTCGGGAGCGGAGCTGTCAGCGACGAACAGAGAGACGGGGTGAAAAAGAGGAAAGTGAGGGAGGGGGAGGAACACTGAGGGAGATGCATGCAGCGAAAGTACGGGGAAGAAAGTAGGAGAGAGAGAAAGCAGAAGATGGACGTAGAACCACACTGTGAGTGCTGTCTAAGGATGTTTGTGGAGCCAGAGAAATGACCAGGGAGGAAGCATTTCGAGAATGGTGAGAGAAATGAGCAGGAGGTAAGCAAGGGGATAAGAGAGAGAATTAAGGGAAGCCTCTACAGCCAGATGGTGCCACTGGGCAGGAAATGGTGTCATCTGTGCTCCGTTGCGCTTTTGCTGTGATTAAAAAAAGTGAGGCAAGCATGCATATGCAGACATGATAAACAATGTGTGTTAAACAGCAAATCCTCTGCTGACGCCGGTTCCAAAAATTAGCTGACGACCAGGAAATGAAACAAATGAGCCAGATAGGCAAATTAAATACTCCTGGATTGAGCAGTCCAGCTGAGAGGTAAACTTTTTTGCTCGCTAGTAATATTCACTGTACCATCTATCATTCCCCGGCCTACGGATTGTGAATAAAATGACAAGCGAAGTAATGTGGAGGTGGTGAGTAACCTTGACTTTATCATTGCCCCCACAAAACAATTTGATTTGATTTACCCAATATCACATTACCTATTTATAACGACATGATGCAGTTTTTCGCCTAAAGGCAAGAGGTGTTTTGTTCTACCCGCCCTGCTTTGCCTTAGTTGGCCGGAGCTCTGCCCAAACAGCTGTCAGTCACCCTGATGAGACGTTTTAAAGCAGCATCTGCACTAGTCTGCTGCGGGAAATAAGCAGCATATATAAACAGACAGTTTGAAAAAAGAATGGATCTTCTCTGTCACTTGTTCAATTTTGCTAGACAGTATATTTAATACTTACTGCTTTCCTTCACTGCTGTTGTGGTTGTGACCTACATTCACTTGATGCTCACAGCTCAGCTCATTACTTGGCATTTCAAGCATCAATGGAAAGCCAATTTCGGGAAACAAGGGATTTAGGCAGATTTACTCAGGGATGCAGAGTAATAATGTAATAATATTTGTTTGTAGTTATTTCAGTGTCAAAATGCAACAAGTTATAGGTGTAGAACCTCATGAAGTGACATACAGCACATCAGCTTCTACTAAAGTAAATGTAAAAACATCGTGCTACAGCACAAGTTGAATGTAAACTGCTTTCTTCCAGAAAATGAGATGCAAAAGTTTAAGAATTACAAAATGTGCACACACAAAAAAAGAACAGTAAATTGCAGAGCACCATTTTGCAGATAAACAAGTGGTGACTGGCTCCTCTGTTCTCACCTAAAGACAGAAAAGTAGTTTGTCATTTAAATCTGCGCTGCTTGCTGTTTTCTTTTTCCCCCTGTTTCTTGTTGCCCAAATCAGACTTTCATGAATAGTGACAGCGCTGCGCTCAAGCAAAGGTGTCCTGCTGGCTAAGAATGGCATTTTTTATTTCCTCCCTCAGTGGTTTACAACCACAGAGCCACTAACTCAATTTCATACCTGGAAACTAGCAGAGGTTTATGCACATTCCCTGCTTTTAAGCGCTTGAATGGATACTTCCAGGTTAACAGCCGAACAAAAGAATTTCAAACTGCATTCACCTAGCAAGAAAGAGGCAAAACGGTAGAAGGAGAGTGACGGAAATGCAACATTATAAATCCACAGCTTGTTGCTCTGCCGAGTATATCTGAAATGATAGTCATTAAAATTTACAAGAAAAACATCTTGTAAACATTTTCTACAATAACAACAGTATTTGCATGCAAGATAAACACAATTTATTTATGTGTTTGGGGAAATCTACACGGCCGATATATTAGTTAGACCTTGATAGTTCTGGATAGGACTCCCTTTCACCCTCAGAACTGCCTTAATTCTTCATGGCATAGATTCAACAAGGTACTGTTCCTCAAACATTTCGGTTCATACTGACTTGATAACATCACACAGCTACTGAATTTTTTTTGATGTGAATCTCCCATTCTGGAGATTTTGAAGGCCGTTTGAGTGCAGCGAACTCACTGCCATGTTCAAGAAACCAGTCTGAGATGCTATGAGCTTTGTGCCATGGCGCTTTAATCTGCTGAAAGTAGCCATTAGAAGATGGGTACACTGTGGTCACAGAGGGATGGACATGGTCAGCGCAAATACTCAGGTAGGCTGTGGCGTTTAAATGATGCTAAATTGGCCCAAATTGTGCCAAGAAAATTACCCCCCTTCCATCACACCATCACCAGCAGCCTGAGTTGCTGGTACAAGGCAGGAAGAATCCATGTTTTCATGTTATTCATGCCAAATTCTGAGCCTATATTTGAATATCGCAGCAAAAGTCGAGATTCATCCGACCAGCCAACATTTTTCCCAACTTCTATTTTACAATTTTGCTGACCCCATGCCCACCATAGCCTCAGTTTCCCGGTCTGCTGCCCTAGCCCATCAGCTTTAGGTAAGACATGTTGTGCATTCATACCCCTTTTCCACCGAGCTGGTTCCAGTGCTAGCCAGAGCCTGACTTAGCACCAGTTCTTACCGTTCTTAAGCACCAGCTCCAGGTGCTAAAAACTGGTGCTTAGCAAGCCCTCTGTGCTGGGCCAGAGCTAAGCACCAAGTACGTCAGGGACTGGGGGCAGGGTTATCGTGACCAACGATCAACGGTGGAAAGGGACACACAAGAGGAAATTTGTGTCCTTTTTCTCCAGGACATCCCTGGTCTGATCGCAGATGTATTGGAATGACTCCCGGGACACACGGAAGTTTTGCACAAACTGTTGCGCTGAAATCCGGTACAATTGAGTCCCACCAGTAGTGCGATCGCAGATGTGCCCAGGCAACAGGCGACCTCCGCCTTGCAAACAGCCTTCAGACCATCTATAAAGATAAACATAGATATTATCATCAACTTACTGCGTTTGTTTAACTGCTACGTAGGATGGAGGAACAAGATTTGAACCAACTAAGCACCAGAACTAGCACCAGCACCGAACTAGCACATGGTTCGTCTTGGTGGAAAAGGGGTATCAGAGAGGCTCTTCTTTAAACCTCGGTTGGAGTTACTGTTACCTTGCTATCAGCTTTAACCAATACCAACCAGCGCCATCAGCAAGGCTTCTTCATCTAGAGCAGGGGTGCCCAACCCTGGTCCTCGAGGGCCCCTATCCTGCATGTTGTAGATGTCTCCCTCTTCCAACACACCTGATTCACATGATCAGGATCGTTATCAGGCTTCTGCAGAGCTTGATGATGAGCTGATCATTTGAACCAGGTGTGTTGGAAGAGGGAGACATCTAAAACATGCAGGATAGGGGCCCTCGAGGACCTGGGTTGGGCACACCTGATCTAGAGAATCAGCACTTTCTGAATCACTGAATCATCTGGCACCAACAACCATACCACACTCATAATCACTCAGATCAACTCTTTTGACCCCATTCTGATGCTTGCTTTGAACTGCAGCACCTCCTCTTGAACATGCTTAAATGCCTAAATACATTGAGTTTCTACCACGTTTGACAGAGTAGATATTTACTTTAAGAAGTAGTTAAACAATTGTATCCAATGAAGTGGCCGGTAAGTGTAAATAAATATAGACCTTCATCACAAGAGACATTTTGCCTTGTCAACACTTCAGGAGGAGTTATTTAGCATTATTATTGGAAAACAAATCACCCCAGACAGTGAGATTTTCTTGGCAGTGGGGTTGTTCTAAAAGCTCTGTAAAGCTACCACATGAGACCAAGCAGGATTTAATGTTCTCTGTGATTCAAGTTATAAGGGTTATTTAGAGGTTTTTAACATTTGGAGTCCCTTTGCTGATTCTAAAATAACATAGGTTGTTTATTATTTGTAAGGAGGAACTGAGGTGATGTAACTGTACACCTAACACCGTGTAGGTCTAAATTGTGCTGTCAAAGCCTGGATCAAGTACATGGGACTTCCGCTCGGTACTGTAGCATTTGGCTCTAGGGGTAGGAATCACAGGGTACCTCATGATACAATATGCGATACATGGCTCACGATACCGATGCTATCACACGATACTGCGATAATCGATATATTGCAAGACAATCACATAACGATACATCACGATATCTATAACTGATGGGGCGTCTCTTACAGTAGCGTTGCTGTCCTCCATTCTACCTGTACAAACTCTTCTTGGGCCAATTCATTTCTGCTCAAGTCTCCCTCATTCATGTGATAAACGCCACCGTGTGGAGTCATTAAGTAGTGATACTGGGGAAATGGCAGCTGGCAGGGGAATCTGGCAGGGTTTAGAATGCCTCATTATATTAATTAAAGGATCCATATTTGGCGCCAGTGTAACAATACTCATATCGCACGAGGAGGGACGACCATATATCGCTGTATCGATAATTTGTCCCACCCCTATTTGGCACCATTCTAACCCAAACCCTTACCAAACAGTTATGAAACACTGTCATTGCCAATACTGTTATATTCAGTCTGGTTTGAAGTAGTTTAAATGCAATGTGACAAATAATGTTGGAGACAAATACATATGTCAGACCATTATTGTCACTGGTCAATAGGAAATACACTCCAAAGCAGGGTAATGTATCGCCACAACTCATGTTCAAAATACTACTTATCCTTGACATTGTGTCTTTTTTTCCCCCCCTTTATCTTTTTATGTCTTTAAATGGTTTTAAATGGTGAGCAGTCCCTGATTAAAAAAGTATGCAAATTAGTGTGTATGTTTAAGCAAGCGAATGATACAATGCAGTGTTTAGGTGATTGCATGCCATTCCCCCTGTGCAAAATGGTGGAGGGCTGAGTAGTTGCTGAATGCTTTAAAGTTATTTATTGTACTACTTTCAGCTGTGTGTATGTGTGTGTGTGTGTGCTCTGCATGCTTTTTAATTGCTCTGCAGGGGATTAGAAAAGTTATTGAATTGAACAAGAATGCCTAGTGAAGAAATTCAAACATTCAGCAAGTCTAGGAGACGTATACATTGCAGAACCGCAGAGAGGCTGAAACACAAGTCAGACTGCAGAGGGTAACATACAGTAACTTAACATGGCAGCAATGTTTTCTGCCTCCTAGTGGTCAAATACCCCCTTTTAGGAACTTTACATATCACATGAGCCACAGGAAGCCCTCATATCTTGTACCTGTTCAGTTCAATTGTTCGAACATCCAATACAAAACGCAATAATCCCATTCTTCACTGTCGCACACACTCTCAGTCCCATTCTATTCAGCTCTCCACAATGACTTATATCATGTACACAAAGCCTCCTCTATTCAGCAGAGTTCTAAGGGAAGCGTGACCCATGTGCCACCGCTTGTGTAACGTAGCCTCAGTAGTTGTTAGTCCTTATTGTATACGGTGGTTACAAACAGATCACCTGCATTTGTATTCCACGCCTGCTTCTGCATAAGTCCAGAGAATATTTTACCCACTGTAGGGCCTTATCTGTACCACAGATGGAGTCTGCACAACTCTGGGACGAGACACATTCCACCACAAAGAGTAACACACTTCCCTGCTGCATTCTCTTCTCTATTGTGTGTGTTGCGTGTGAGCTTGTGCGTTCTGGACACGAGTTGAATAGGTGGTAGAGTGCCAGCAATGTGGGACCGTGTGTCGTACAGAGAGGTTAAACGGTTCTCGGAATAACACCGGCGACTCTACAGTATGCATGTCTACGTGCATGCGTGTGCGTCTGTGTGTGAGTTGCTGTTGACAGGGGCGTTTTCCTACTGACAGCAGTGATCAACGGTGAGCACCCCTGGCTTGGCACCAAGCTATTACTTAATTCATTGACATTTTGTGTAATTGCCTCAGGGCAGTTTGCAGAGGAGGTACAGGGGTTCTAATGGGATTAGATTAGAGAAATACAATTACCATTTCACATATAAAGGGAATACTGTTTGAGAAACTCATCAACTCAGGGGAGGTGGAGGACGATGCCAGGTATTTGTGTTTGTATCAATACATCCAAGAATAAGTAGGAGAAAGAAATTCTTCCACATTGTATCTGCATTCTTGTGTTGTGAGAGTGAGTGAAACAGTGTGTAAGCGTAAGGAGACTTATGAATGTCTCCAATGGCTTTTCCTTCCTCCTTTTTTCTTTCCTGGTTTTATCATGGTGGGTCGCCATGGCAGCCTCAGAAATGGCCCTGTCAGGGCTCTTGGAAATGTCGATGTGCAGATAATGACATGTTGAAAGCCCTGAACCACCAGCTTGTCACCTGCTGGTAATTGGTTCTTCTACCAGTTTATTGTCTCCAGCTGCACTGCTCATCACTGATATTCCTATTTTAGAAACACAGGAAGAGCGAGAGAGAGGAAGGGACAAAGATAAATACAAATGTTTTCATGTGTGCATATGGTTGCCCAGGCTGCAGGTGCACATTAGCCTGTTAATATATGTGTGTTTGCGCCTATTAATGATTGTTTGGAATGGGGGAGCTGTGGCGTATGGTGAAATAAAACGAGGAAAAACTGTATTTAGATTTTTGAAGGAAACACACAGGGCACTTTATTTATCTTATCTTGCCAGTTAGGTTTCCAACTCCACGGGTGCTGAGCAAGATAACCCGAGCAATCGCCAAGCTGTTTCAATATTTTAAATCACAATCAAACACGATTTGGCATTGAGAAGACTGCAGCAAGTCCAGGCTTAGCTTCATCACTGCTGAAGTCTAACCTGCTGTGAAGGCCTCTGTGTCATGTTCTTTTTTTTTCTCTGGACAATAGATGAATCACATGTTACACTGCTGTTATTGAGCGCTGGTTCTGGACATTATCCTTATAGCTGCTGTTGCATGGAACATAAAGTGCATTTTGCTACAAAAGAAGCAGTCTCGCACAACCTACAGCATATTTGTGCTATTCAGAAACCTGTGTTTGCAGTCACTATTTTATCCTGCTGGGTCAGCAATATGCAGGACAGCTGTCGGTCAGAAAATGTTACAGTCCTCAACACATTAAAACTGTGAAATGTGTGATTGCTGCAGAAATAGCAGTAAAAGATGCGTCACCAGAAATAGCTTCTATTATTACTGTTTGCACTGCACTGTACAATCATCACTAACTAGGAAAAAAACATATAGCAAAAGGTCATTCAGCCTATTCCAAGTTAATTAAATGTATGGATATTACAAGGGCTGCCACCAAAGACTCTTTATCTATTGATTAATGTATCGACTGTTTTACAGATTGACCGATTATTGTGATTAATTTTCCTCCAAAAAAACAAAATGACTATTTCATCCAAAGTATTTTTATTCTGACAAACTGCATCATTACATAATGCAGCATGGTGCAAAATGTAAATTAAGATTTACATATTAAAGTGCAAAACTGGAAACTTCAACATGATTTTTTAAAAAAGGCAAAAAGAGAGATTACTATTTAAGTCAATGAAGCAAGTCTATAAAGTACTAGCTTTATACCAGATGGAACGGGACCCATGTCCTCCAAAAAGTTCCACCTTTGACAGTTTTTTATCCCAAAAGTCTTGGAGCTCATCTAGATATTTTTTTGCAAATGCCAGATGAACCTTTATATTCTTTTTGGTCAGTAGTGGTTTGGGCTTTGCAACTCTCCCATGATGCCATTTTCTCCCAGAGTCTTCCTTATTGTGGAATCATGTAGACGGATCTTAACTGAGGCCAGTGAGGTCTGCAGATCTTTTGATGTCCGTCTGGGTTCTTTTGTGACCTCCTGGATTAGATGCTGGTAGGCCGGCCACTCCTGGGAAGGTTCCCCACTGTTCCATGTTTCTCCATTGAGGATAATGTCTCTCACTGTGGTTCTCTGGAGTCCCAGAGCCTTAGCAATGGCTTTGTAACCCTCTAGAATGATGAATGTCAATGACTTTCGCATCTGTTCTTGAATCTCTTCAGAACGTGGCATTATGTGCTGCTTTTTCAGACCCTTTATCTACTTCACAATACCAGACAGGTTCTATTTAGTGATGTTTAGATCCAACAAGCTTGGCAGTGATCATATGTGAGTGTGGATAGTGAGACTGAACCCAACTGACAAATTAATTTGGTTACTTGGTAGATTGGTAGCTAAAAACTGCATTCTGTGTTTTCTTGGGTTATCTTTGTCTTACATTAAAATGAGTTTGATGATCGAAACATTTAAGTGTGATTTCTGTAGGGGGGCAAATACTTTTGGAAGTACTGTTAGTGAGCCCTTTCACATTATGGATCGTCATGTGCTCCAGCGTTAAAAATGTAATAATAAAAATATAATATAAAACAGAAATATTGATCAGAGCAGCTCCAGAGTCCTTGCTTGCTGAGTTGAGGAATCTGATGATAATTACAGTGCCCTAATGTGCTGCTGTTTAAAAAGAAATACTGAAAGTTGTGCTTGAAAAATGTGCATGTGAATGATATTAATGTTGTGCCCTGGATCAAGGTGTATCTTCCACGGTCACTTCACACTATAGCACACTGAGTAATATTGAAAGTTAGAAAAACTATTATTTTTTAAGAACCCAAAACTCTGCAGTTTCAACTGGACATACTTTAAATTAAGGAGCCACTCAGATTGCTGTTTCGCTGCCACAGGCTGATATTTCACATGTAATGAATTTTCTATTCGCTGTGTTCTTTTCTTCATTCGGGGTCGAGTACGGCTAAAAGTTACATTAGTACTTTCCTTTAAGGTCCAGCTCAGGAGAGACCTATTCAGAAGCCGTCGATATTAAATGTCATTATTGAGCGATACACACACCACCTCTGTGGCCTCTTTTGACTGAGAAGTGCTTAAGTTTCTCTCATTTATCTTGACCTTGCAGTCAGCATGTGTTCCCATTCAAAGGGCACGGGAGATTATGGCAGTTCAGTGATTTTTGTCAAAGGATGGTCAGGGTGATGATTTATCAGGCACCCTCTATTAATTTTTCAAACACAAATGATGGTCATGAATCATGCTATACGCTGACCGCCCCCTTCCTGACCAATGTTGACCTTTGCATACACTTTGAATGGCTAATTTGTTAATGCTTCAAAGTTGCCTAAAAAGCTTCACCTCAGTTAACATTGTGACTTTGATGAGTTTTGCAGAAACTATATGGGATGTGAAACTTTCCAACCTGGGCCTGGTAGATTACAGTATACAGTATGGTGAGCTAACCATTACGTCTTGCCCCTCTTTCATGGCTGTAATTTTGTCTCTATGGCACTCATGATTGGATCTTGAAGCTGTCCTTGACCTTTTTGGAGTAAGACCATGCCATTTTTCCTTTAACAAGCGTCATAATACCTGTGGTTTGAGAGAACAGGGATGAAATATTCCTGAGGACTTTACAGGGGTCAACAGCTTCTCAAAATGGTTGTTTGTGCAAGACTAACTCATGACAGAATGTGTTAACAAGGTGATGACAAGGGGATAGCGGCTGTATTTCACACCATTTCATCTGTCATGTAAGGATATCAGAAGTTTAATGGCTGCTGCTCTCAGCCAATGATGTTTAACCAGCTCCCATTATTAGAACTGTTTCACTCTCTGATTTATCTCTTCATTTTGACCACTGGATTTTTTTTCCCCCCCCGAGCCTCACCAATTTCCCTCTCCTGCAGGGGATTGAAAGTGGTGAATCTTGAGTCGTGATCTTGTCAGGTGTTGTGAAAATCCACTTGCCCGTGCAATTCATCATTATCTACATTCTGCACACACATCCCTTCATCTATCTCTCTGGTACCATAAAAATCAATTGATTTGGCCTGCAAAGTCCCCCGCTTCTTCTTCTTCTTCTTTTTTTTTTGTTATCATGGTTTCTTTTGATTTCCATTGAACAGGCGTCTGGAAGCACCTCAACTCTTACAAGACTTCCTGCTGCAAGTACCAAAATGACCATGATGCGTTTATCTAATACGGCCTGTTTATTCAATTTTTATTTTTTTTCAAGAGATGAAAAATGCATTTTATCATAGCAGTGGCATGAAGTGGCATTGCCTTTAATGTCTTGAAAAGCAATATGTATATACTGTATATAATATCAAAAGAGTAGACTGTTGCAGTGGATTTGACAGCTCATTATATGCATGATCCTTAGTATTCATGTCAAAGTCTACATGTGAAATTATAACTGAAAAAGGCACATGGCACATTTGTTGAAAGGCCTTTGTGTGTTTATGTTTTACGTATGCATCTGAGCTAAAGTAGATTCATCTATTTTATGGGTACTGGGTTGAAAAAAAATCAGATCTGATAATCGGCCAGACTACTCCACAGTAGGGGTGGGAATCACAGGGTACCTTACGCAACGCGATACGCGATGCATCACATGATACAGTGATACTGCGATAATCGATATATTGCAAGACAATCACATAACGATACATCACGATATCTTTGGACTTAAACGTGGATGGGGCGTCTCTTCCGGTAGCGTTGCTGTCCTCCATTATACCTGTACAAACTCTTCTTGGGCCAATTCATTTCAAGTCTCCCTCATTCATGTGATAAACGCCACCGTGTGGAGTCATTAAGTACTGATGCTGGGGAAATGGCAGCTGGCAGGGGGATCTGGCAGGGTTTAGAGTGCCTTATTATATTAATTAAAGTATCGATATTTGGCGCCAGCGTATCGATACTCATATCGCAAGAGAAGGGACGACGATATATCACTGTATCCATATTTTGTCCCACCCCTAGTCCACAGTGTTATTTTTTCGACTTCTACTTTTTTTCTACTAAGGCTAACTTAGGTGCAGAGCAACGTAAACATTTGAGCATTAATTCAGAGTTATATTTCTGTTCACTTGTGTTTCATATTGCTCTCATTTTAGCTCTGTTTTGGTCACCAGCAACTCCTGCGTGAAATATCCGGCTCATTAGCGGCTAAAGGCTGGACTGTGTTCACCAGTTAGTTTACAAGAGTGGCTTTCTGCCACTTGTTGCTGGGCAGGTTTATCAGAGCTATCTTCACTAAATGCTACTGCCTGACAGGCTGGAAATGAGGCTGATAAGAATGGGTGATAATCCTCTGTTGGTTCACCGCCATGAGTGACCCTTTTCTCACCAGCACTGTTGACACACGTCAAAACACTCACACACCCATCAATTTCTATGCAAGCCCACACAAAGGTGGAGTCGTGTCGGGTGTCACTGTGAGAAGAAGTATGTCAAGGCTCTAGAAACACACTTTCATCACATTGGCTCCCCAGATCGGCACATTCTAGCAACTGTGCGTCGACTAATTCCCCTGCCTTCATGGCACATCTGGGCTGATCGGTGGGTGTCGATTGTCGACGCGTTTAAAAGAAACTAATACTTTCATGTTCAAAGCAGAGACAATTACAAAAGCTAAAGCTAGAGTAATTACACTATTCTTTGAACACCTTTTACAGTTTATTTGATTAACTTGCGCAGAAAAAAAACACCAGCAACAAACAATATCAGTTGGAGAATAACAATAATAAAAAGGATTAACATATGCCTTAAGGTTCTTTCTTTTATTATAATTACCACTGGAAAGCATGAAAGTATGTTTACAGCAGCACAGCTCATTAAAAGCTGCAGAGTTTGGCATCACTGTCTAGTTGCTCAAATAGAACGGTCACCTTGCAATTAGGGTTTGGTGACATAAGGATCTAAATGCCATCTAAAGAGAGGCCCACTGTCTCAGACTTGTCTCAGTCGATGCTTATTCTTAGTTGAGCACAATTACTGAAATACTGACTCATTAGTTTCCTTCACATCCTTTTCAACAAAGTGTAATCTATCTCCCTTGTAACCACATCCTGTCTGGGATGTTTTCAATTACTCACTGTGTCCCATTCTCTGCTTCACCATCTCAGCAGAATTCTCCCCCACCCTCTAAATGTCTATAGACGGTCTACAGTTGCTGCTTGTCTGTAAACATCCTGCCTCCTAGACCCCTCCTCAGTCTGCACAGAGGCTCAAACCATGCCAGTAAGATGATGTTTCTTATTGATGTCGGCTTGTGTGAGCGTCCTCGGTGAACCGTGCAAATTCAGCATAGATTAATAGCACGCCTTCGACGGCCAGCCGTGCTATGCAGTATTACAAATATTGTGAAATACTTTATTGGAGAAAAAAAAGCAGCTATATGTGTATATTTTCTGTTAATATTTTCTGATAATATTTTCCAATTCCATAACCTTGGTTATTTATACTCCCCTTTAGTCATGCGTTTTCACAGGATTGGCAGTGTCATTATGTGCCCAACAGCAAAGTCCCTTGTATTTCTGACTAAACGTATGTATTTGTGATTGTGGAGCTGCAGGGTGCAATGATATCTGCCACTCTCAGCAGCGCTTGGGGGCTTTTGTGTGGCACTTCAGAAAGGTGTTGTGTCCCTGAGACTCTACACCTCACCAAGCAAGACGGATTCCCAGCCAGCCTGCATCCTGATAAGCCTCTGTGAAATCCCAGAGAGGGGGGGGGGATTCGATTAAAATAATCAACAAGGAGGTGAGAATATCTCCATATTTCTGGTGTGGTTTCGAGACGTTGTGATAGAGGAAGGCCATTCACCAGCAAAAAAAAAAAAGTGTCCTGTCGAGCTAAAAGAGTTTGTGGAGTAAACTGTACTAACGGCGCTGGTGTCTGCAGCACTGCTCCAGTCTTTTCAGTTAACACTGTCGCCCTTTTTTACCTTTGCAACTGTGTGTTCGTGCATGCGTGAGCGTGACACACAGCTGCTGATCACTTGTTGGAGGAGTCGCACAAAGCGCTACGCCCTGCCAAAACGTCTCATTATCACGTTCAGTGTCGACTTTGACAGCTTCCAATCCCCGAGATTTATCCCTCCTGAAACTGCCACATCAAAGCGCGGTAGCGATCCAAATTTGTCCAGCAGTTTGAGGAGACTTTTAACGTATTCTTGGTATAATAAGCTCCACAGCTGCTACAGGGAACAGCCAGGCGACGACGGCGAGGTAAATATCTCCTCATTTAAATGTTCTGGTGTGCTTCGAGAAGACCACTGTAAAACACATGGCTTAAAAATGGAAAAAACAAAATCATTCATATTACATTAGCATTGTCCACAAAGGCAAGAGGAGTGGCTCCCTAAAATAGATGAACAACACTGACAACATTTAAGTCAAGGTAGAATTCATCACATGGAGGAAGACACACATTAAAGCGCTACACAATGACTGCAGCTGCCATAACACTATAAATACACCCCTATTCAGGTGTAAATGAGTGTGAAATGTCTTAGTGTTATAAAAATGTACCGCTGATTGATGAATTCTAACAATGCAAAGTGATATAAAGGGTTGGTGGCATGATGTGCTGTGACTCCAGATGTTAGAAAGTTAAACTTTTCAGTCTCTTCTACTTTTTTTATCACTCGGTGTCTCAGATTAGTCCGATTTTAATGCAACTATCTGCATAACAAATGTGTGTGTTTTATTGCATTTTCCAATTAAATTTGGAGGCTGAGCAAAACAGTGATTATTTTTGTTTGAGAAATTGTCCTTGTTTCTTGATTTAAAAACAAAAAACTGCACTAGTTAATCGAAGGTGAAATATCGTCTTCTTGTTGCTCCTCGACACTAGTGCATCATTCATGTCCAGTGTGTTTACTTAAATCTGATTGTGGCCCCTGATTTGCTGCATTTTTGCCTGTTTTCTCTAATCTTATTGTAATTTTACTCAAGGCAAGACAGATAAAATGATACAAACAATCTGCTTTTAATTGGAGTACAACAAGGGTAAAATTATAACAGAAAAATATGTCAATAATGGTAATGATTGACTAAAGGACGATTTTAAATAGGGGTGGAGCAAAATATGGATACAGCGATATATCGTCTTCCCTCCTCGTGCGATATGAGTATCGATACCCTGGCGCCAAATATGGATCCTTTAATTAATATAATAAGGCGCTCTAAACCCTGCCAGATCCCCCTGCCAGCTGCCATTTCCCCAGCGTCACTACTTAATGACTCCACAAGGTGGAGTTTATCACATGAATGAGGGAGACTTGAAATGAATTGGCCCAAGAAGAGTTAGTACAGGTATAATGGAGGACAGCAACGCTACCGTAAGAGACGCCCCATCCAGGTTTAAGTCCAAAGTGTGGACCCATATGGGCTTTGGCAAGCATTGCTGGACAAAGACTATGCCATATTCAAGAACTGCCTCGCAAAAGTAAAGTGCACAGGCAACACCACGAACATTCAAACCCACCTGCAACGCCACCATCCAGTGAAAGTGACACCAAATTGCAGTAAATAGATAAATACTGAACCTTTTTACAGGCATTTTGTATTTTTCAGTTGTAGATATAGTGATGTATCGTTATGTGATTGTCTTGCAACATATTGAGTATCGCTGTATTGTGAGCCACGTATTGCGTATTGTATCGTGAGGTACCCTGAGATTCCCACCCCTGATTTTAAATGCCTAAATAATCAGAAATACAACATAAAAAGGAAAT
>OMNN01080087.1:4345-16255 GCA_900302755.1 Chromis chromis | reverse complement strand
CTTACCGTCCGCAGGTCCTGTGTCTAATCAATTGAACCAATGAAAAATGCACAAGAATATTTATTACATTAATCCAATTCCATTTAACAGTAAGATTTTTTTTTTTTTTTAAACACTTCCATAACTGTACAATTGGTGCAGGGAGAGAAGTGGATAAAAGCCAGCAGGGGGGAGGAGGTGGCTATTTACCCAAGTGTTTCAGGAGTGCTACAAACGTACCACTAGTGAGCTCACGGCAAGTCACAATCACAGCAAACTGTAAAACAAGGTGCCCCAGTGCTCTTACACTACAGCCTGTGAATGAAAGAGAAAAAACACTATGCCAGTTGGCTCTGTGTAAAATACAAAATGAAAGCCGACATGAAAAGCTAAGACAACGCTTGTGGGATCAAAGGCAAAACAGCAGCCGATTAAAACCTACAATATAACAAAACACATTGCAAGTTAGTCACAGGTTACATTAAAACCATCACACTCTTGTGACTTGCTGCCAAACATAAACCATACCTTGGTATCACTGTATTGATCATGCAAACTTGAAGGAAGCATTGGCATTACGCCCAGGCAGACAAACATGGCATCACAAAACCTCAGCCAAACAGACACCAATGCGAGGTAAACAGGGGACTGTCAAACAAATGCACTTAATCAGAATGGACATGAATGAATATTCTTTAAAACAGTCAAAACCCTTGAAACCATCCTAACTGCAACACTTACCTCTCAGAGTCACAAAGGAGCACATGTGGCAACCATCAAGCAGAGACAAAAGACTGCCATGATGCCACAGGTGCTTCAGATACCCTCAATCAGGGGCTGGGCCATGGGAGGATGACCTCATTCTCTGGTGGTGTGTTCAGGAGCTATCAGGAAATACTAAATTTGCCTGCACACAACTGTCCCCACTACACAAATAAACCTGGGAACCAAGTTTATGCCTGTGCACAGATGCTTATAAAGATAAGTTGATGTAATACACTGATGTAATGGTTCAGCTGTAGATGCGACTTGTACTTGTGCTCTGACTCAGCATGATATGGCCTGCAGGGATGCTGTGTGTGGACTCGACAGCTGCTGCAGGACTGAGAGGATTTTACTTCAGTAAATGTCTGTTCATGATCTTGTTCCCACTGTCATGCTTCAATCAGATGCTACAGCTTATAAGGATTATACATACATACATACATACATACATACATACATACATACATACATATAAACTGAAAACGAAGTCAACTTTAGAAACAAAGAAGTTGACATGATAGATGATACATTTAGCTATAAATCAAAAATCCCCCACACAGGGCGTGTGCCTGCATGCGTTATTTAAAAGCCATGGCCACAGAACGGTGATGGACTATAAAATGCCTGCAGACCTCTTTCTCTTTTTGCATTCTGACTTTGCAAAACTGGGTGGCTGTGGCTCAGGTGGTAGAGCAGGTTGTCCACTGATGACAATGTTGGCGGTTCGATTCCCGGTCCCGCCCACATGCCGAAGTGTCCTTGGGCAAGACACTGAACCCGAAGTTGCTCCCAATGGCAGATTAGAGCCTTGCATGGCAGCTCTGTTGCCATGTGTGTGAATATGTGAATGAGAAACACATTGTAAAGCGCCTTGGGTACCGCTAAGGTAGAAAAAGGTGCTATATAAGTGCAGACCATTTACCATAAAACGTGCTAATCACCAGAAAGCTGAACTCTTTTGAGATATCAACGCTTGAAAGCATCTCCAAAATGATCTTTGTGGAAGATTACTGAAGTAGAAGACGACGGCACAGAAGAAGAAACCCAGCTTGCCTGAGAGACCACCAGACAGACAGGAGCATCAACACTCTGGAGGCCTGCCAGACCTGAACCGTCAGAAAGGTAAGAAAATTAAATTTATGGGTTTCCTAGCAGTTCTCCTTCAACACCCTTAAAAATGTTTTCGCCACAAAAATGAGGATAATAGTTATGTAATAAAAAATGTAAAGTTTGTCAAGTAACATCATTTTCGATGGATGTTTGAAAAACACATTTTAGGTGGTGCTGATGCTTTCTTGGTGTACGCTTATTTAAGTTAAACTGTATAAAAGTCACTATTTTATTTTTATTTTCAGACATTATTTGGAAACAAGATGGCACCAGGGTCATTTTTCATAAAGTGTTCAAAATGTATACTTTTGGTAAACACCATGGTTGGTAACGATGGAACTATTAGGAGATACGTTAGATCGAAACATCACGACGCCAGAACGTGCAGGTTCAAAATGCATCTGGCTGAGGATGGTGTTTGAACTGATGTGCAGATGATGTTTGCACAATAACATCTAATGCCATCAGATTTGTGTTGTTTTGAACTCAGAGATGAACTGAACTCAGTGCTGCTGAGTGGAATCTGTCATTTCTCATCATCGAGGAGCCTTAAACTCCACATGTTATTTCATCACTCTGAAATGTCATCAAAGTGACATGTTTGTGTATACTCCAGATTAGGCATGTTGTTGGTTTCCCGTGACTTTGCCAAGGTACCCAAAGTTCAGCGTGCGTAATTACACATGAGCTTTTGCGTACTACAGCAGATTGGCTGTAGTCACGAGGAATGTGGCATCATCTTGCAAACTACATCCTAAAAATCAGTTCTGCGTGAATCACTGAATGTCCTTAGACCCTCTTTTCAAACGTTTTGAATGGAAGTTTATTTAAATATGATGTTATGCGGCAGTTGTGGCGAATTAATTTGATTGAGGGGAGACCATTGTTTATATATATGAGGAACTGTGCAGATGAATTACTACTGCATGTGAGTGTATCAAAATCTGTAAATATACTTTAGGATTTACTGGTTGAGGTGGTATTGCTGTAAAAAAAAAGAAAAGAAGTTTTTTAACAGTTTTAATTGTAATCTGTTGAACAATTTACAGAGTTCCCTGTTATGTTAAATTGTAGATAATAACTAGTAAAATCGTAGGGAAAAAAACATTTATTTACATGTTAACAAAAAACAAACAAACAGGCCACAACTATAAATAATATCCACATCAAAAATCTCTATTTTTATAAATGGTAATTAATTCTTTTACAACGTTTGGCCATGAAATTACACTGTTGTTTAAAGTTTTCAAATCATCAAATAATATTGTTATTTTGTACATAATTGCTTTTATTTAAAATGATTTAAGTTCTGCAGTTTTTATCCCGGAACAATCTCTGTGCAGAAATGAGAAGAAAAAGCCTGGAACACTGAAAAAGCCCCTCTCAAAGTAACTGTGCTGCCTGGAATACATCCACCGACTGAATGTGTCTATTTATGTGCAGCACAGTGTTCTCCCTCTGGTGCACCTCGTTAAGTTCTTCTGTTGCATTAGTGTTGAGGAGCAGAAGTATGTGATGCTCTGCTCTACATATTCAGGGAAAGGAATCAGCGGCTCCTATACAGTGCCCATTTTTCTACCAGCAACACTGTCCAAGCAGCTTCAACACTATATCTGCAGTATCTGTCAGATCAGTTATTTTGAAAGTTTACTATATTTGACCATCCCCTTTCATTTTAAATACAGTTTTGTTAGGATTATACAAATTTAATGGTGTGATAAAGTCACTTTGGTGAAACAGTTGCTATGTGTTTATGAAGCAGTTTAAATGTTGTTTTGTTTCAGTCCACCATCCCAACCCCAACCAGCCTGGCAGCCTGAGACTGGTCCTCCAGAGGGTTCCAGCAGCAGCCTCCTCCTCTCCCTCTAACTCCTCTCTAAACTTTTCTACCCCTGAACAGCCTCCCCAAGCACCAGACTTTGGATGCTGGACTTGTGTGAAGTCGTGTGGGACCAAGATCACTGTTCGAAGGTTGCCCCCAGCCCCCTCTAACTCCTCTAAACCCTCTCTGAGCTTTTCTCCTCCTGAACAGCCTCCCCAAGCACCAGACTATATGCAGGACTTGTGTGGACTGGTGTGGGACCAAGGTCACTGTTCGAATGCTGCCCCCAGGCAGAGGTAAGAGAAGTGCTGGGCCTCTTAAAGACCAACCTTCAGGGAAACTCTTCCTTCTCCAGAGGGTTCCAGCAGCAGCCTCCTCCTCTCCCTCTAACTCCTCTCTAAACCTGTTCTCCTCCTGAACAGCCTCCCCAAGCACCAGACTTTGGATGCTGGACTTGTGTGAAGTCATGTTGGACCAAGGTCACTGTTCGAAGGCTGCCCCCAGCCCCCTCTAACTCCTCTAAACCCTCCAACTTTTTGTCCTCCTGAACAGCCACCGCTCTCTCTCCTCTTGACCCTCACCCCAACAGGTCGAGGCAGATGGCCGACCTCCTTGAGCCTGGTTCTGCCAGAGGTTTTTTTCTTTGTCCTTCCCAGTAAATGGAAGGTTTTTTCCTCCCCACTGTTGCCAAGCGCTTGCTCAAAGGGGATCCAAAGGAAACTTTGGATTTGTTGGGTTTCTATGTTGTTTTAAAACAAGTGCCTCAAATAAAAAGGCCAAAACAAGAGAACTGTCTATGTTTGTTTAGAAGTTTGACATTATAGTTCTTCCTTTGACTCTATTTTATGGCTTGAAAATGTTATGCAGCTAAAAAAAAAAAAAAGCATTTTAATACCACTGTGTTCTCAAAAACATCTGTGACTTCATCCTAAAACTCTACAGCATTTGAATATACTACTGGTAATTTGATAACTTGGGGTAAATACACAGGGTAGTATTTTCACTGAACACAAATGCAGTATACCATAGTATTAACAGACAGTGCGGATTTGCAGTGCTTGTTCTTCTATTAAAAGATACACACTAGGTAACTAAATAAGAAAATGAAAAAAATATGCCAACACAAATAAAAAATATATAGTAAAAGTAAAAAACATCCAAATGACAGACATATCACCCACGACTACATGTCACCCTTTAAAAATGTTGTTTTTTGCTGAAGTCCAGGGTTTAGGGTGCAGAATTCCGACCACTGTATTCTGAGCTGAAATCAACGCCAGGGCAACAAAAATTCAAACCTGCTGATAGGTTGTGCTTCACTCCTGTTACTCTCTGCACTAACTTCATCCTGGATTCTAAATAATCCCAGTTATAATCCACTTTACAATGTGGGTGTGACCTTCAACATATTACACAAACTGCACAAGTCCTGTTTTAATGAAGTGTAAATACATATTTGATCCCAGGTGAGAATTCTTTAAAGTGGTTACAAAAAAAATTCTACAAGGTTATTCATTAGTTTGCATAATTCCCACAAAGTCCTTCACAGCTGAAAAATGAGAGAGAAAGGAAAGAATAATAAGACAATGTCTAAGTGAAATCAAAATTGCACAGTTGCACATTTGAATTGGGAGTATCTCTGGTTTTCTGATTTCATGTATCTTGGTTTGTGCTTAGGCTGGTTAGGACGCCTGGGATCTTTCTGTGTGGAGTTTGCATGTTCTCCCTGTGCATGTGTGGGTTTTCACTAAGTTCTCCAGCTTCCTCCCACAGTCCAAAAACATGCTGAGGTTAACTGATTATTCTAAATTGTCCGTAGGTGTGAATGAGAGTGTGCTTGATTGTCTGTCTCTATGTGTAGCCCTGTGATAGACTGGTGACCTGTCCAGGGTGTCCCCTGCCTTCACCCGAGTCGGCTGGGATAGACTCCAGTCCCCCGTGACCCTACTTAGGATTAAGCGATGTATAGATAATGGATGGATGGATGGTTTGTGCTTTCTATGCAGCTGAGGGAGAGCGTGCACACAAAGCCTAAAAGTATTAATCTTCCTCATATGTACGATGTCATAATGCAGACAGGCATTTATTATTTAGTTAACATCAAGTGATATTAGGGATGACTTTTGATTAGCTCTCTAAGCACCAGCTAATTAAATCAGTGACTGCATGTTTGCCTGTAAATGCATATTTCAGGAGCATCTAGGGTGCAGTTCTTGTATATGTATGATAAGAGAAAGTCTTTCTCTGTTTACATGCAGCACATTAACTCATGCACTGAGTCTGCTGGCATTACTTATGTACAGAAGTACATCAGTATTGCATTCCAAATTGTGTTGTGTAAGTTTAACCCAAACAGAGCTGTGCATGTGTGTGTGTGTCCCTGACCTTATAAACCTCTCTGTATTCTCCAGTATACTTTACATGTATTGTCGCAGCATACATACGCTTCATTAAATTTTAAACTGGGGCCTAATGAACCCATGCTGTGCTCACACTGTGATGCATCTATTTCAATAACAGAGGGCACTTGGGAAAATAATATTTAATGAGCTTCGGTCACAGTATCCCTTTGCAGTAAATCAAAATAAGTAAGTATTACTGTAAAAACTAAATATACAAATCTTATTTACACGTGGGTAAATGCAAAAGAAACAGGATGATCCCTCCTGTGTATTCTACTTCTTCTGCTTTCAAATAATGATGGAAGTTTCACCCTTAAGGTGTCTGAGGGGATTGTTGCCCGTTGGTTTGTGAATTAATTCATTTTGAGACCAAGGTTTCTGTCAAAAGCCTGGAAACAAAGCAAACAGTAAGGAAATACACTTGTACTAAAAAAGCATTTGAAAAAAAAAAAAATCACCCACACAAGGCAACTGTACTGATCAACATGTAATTCAACTTTCCCCTCATTATTTCACATAAGGACAAACATCACAAGGCTGCTGTGTAACTTTACACTGTGTCCGTCCTAAATATTTAGTGTTGGGGCCTGATCTTTGGTGACTGTGCCAATATTTAGGAGTAAACACTGTGAATGTGGGCAGCGTGTGTGTGAGAGGATAATGAGGACAGATAGCAGCATAAACAGTCCAGTATAGTGCAATTATGAAGAGGTTTCTACTTGAATTCTTGAAAATCAGATACAATACGAGTTACAGTAAATTATTTAAACTGACTGACATGTTTAACTGGGGGCTGCACGGTGGCTCGGTTGTTAGCATCGTTGCCTCACAGCTATAAGATCCCCAGCCTGGGATCTTTCTGTGTGGAGTTTGCATGTTCTCCCTGTGCAGCATGAGTTTTCACCGGGTACTCCAGCTTCCTCCCACAGTCCAAAAACATGCTGAAGTTAATTGATGATTCTAAATTGTCCATAGGTGTGAATGAGAGTGTGCTTGGTTGTCTGTCTCTATGTAGCCCTGTGAGTGACTGGTGACCTGTTCAGGGTGTCCCCTGCCTTCACCTGAGTCAGTTGGGATAGACTCCAGCCAGGTGTATAGATAATGGATGGATGGATGGATGGATCTTTAACTGTCAGTCTGTTGATATTTATTTTTTTTATCTTCTCCCCTGGCCACTCTTAGCACCCATGGGCCCACCTCAGTGTGGTCTGCCTGTCCACATTCCTTAGCTTCATCTGGGATCAATTATTTTAGGTATTCTAAAGTATACTGTGGGTTTAGATTTTGTATCGAGGCCTTTTTTTTTTTTTTTTTAAAGATTTATTTTTGGCCTTTTATGCCTTTATTGAGATAGGACAGTGGATAGAGTCGGAAACGGAAGAGTGGGGAAGGACATGCGGTAAACACCGGGGTCGGAATCAAACCCGGGACAGCCACTACGCCTCTACACTTGGGTCACGTGACATAACCACTAGGCTATACAGGCACCCCGTATCGAGGCCTTTTAACCCTGATAAATTAAATACTATTTTACTGAACTATCTTATTGTGAAGTATTTTTTTCATTTCCTCCAACTCCAGTTCCTTTTAAAAAAAAATAATGTGTTTCAATAAAATCTTTAATAAATAATTAATTAATTGTGAACACATCTCTGTCTCCTGTCAGTCACAAGCCCATATGTCTTGTTAGCAGTTTTTCCACTTCTTAAAGGTTGTTAAGGTTCAGGGCTGCACTTCCCCAACGTGGCATAATCTGTCTTAAATCTCATCCTCCTCTCTCTGAACTTGGCCCAACCAAAATGGACATAAATGCTTTGTACAAATTGCCAGACACAGTGGAAAATGTTCATGAAAAAGAAAAACAACCACCGTGTTCACCACATACTGTTCTCTTGTATGAGATAAAACAAGCAGGACATTTAAAAAAAGACTCACTGAAACAATGAAACCACACCTTGAATAGTGCCACACTTAAACTGGTTTGATACTCACCAGAAAGTCTTGCTGTCTCTGATGTGAAAGTTGATATTGTGGCAATTTGTGGCAATCAAATCAAAGCAAATGTACATTTTTACCTCAGCCATTCAAAACTCCCTATCCTCAGATTGTCATGGCAACTTGGGGCTCTGACTGTGTGAGTTTGTGTGTGTTTGTGTGTGTCTGTGTGTGTGTGTGTGTGTGTGTGTGTGTGTGTGTATGCGTGCGTGCGTGCGTGCGTGTGTGTGTGTAAAAGACAGGAAAATGCCAGAAAAACCTGGTGTTACTGGCCCTCATCATTTCACTGACAGATGTTAGGCGACATGACACAGAGTACCTGATGAAACAAGCAGAGCTCTCACCTGTCAGGTTTGTGCAGGGAAGGAACGATAGAGCAGAGAAGCTGAGAGCGGAAGGAAGAAGAGAAGGGACACATACGTCAGAGAAGTGAAAAGGAGACGCAGGATGAGTGGATGAAGAAAGTACAAACATCAGATCGAGGAGTGGACAGGTGCTTCCTTCTCTGAGTGAAGCAGAGTTGTGTGGAAGTAAACCGACACAGACATCACGTTCTCAGTCCCCAGCAGATTTTTTTCTGCAGCTGACCTCCAACACTCTTGTTTAGATTCACATATCTGTCGTCTTAAACAGAATTCATTACCAGATAAACATATTATCCTCTGGAAAGTTGGTGTACCAGCCATGCAAGCTGCTCTGCAGAAGTGCACTTAGGAACAGTGGTACTTTGCGATAAATGCAGCATGCTAACAACAACACTTAACATGCTACTGTTAAGCAGATGCCTGAGAGGTGTAGGTTTGACATAGCCTTTGTGTAAGCCAGCTGGACAAAACCTAAAACCCCAGTCAGAGATAGAGGGCAGTGGTTAACAATTTTCTTTGTTAACCTTTTTTTTTTTCATCAGGCTCTACATGTGCTCCCATAAAAGAGAGTGTCGTGTGAGTCTTCCTCAGCACAAATGAATCGATTGCATGATGCCTACTTCAGTCAAGAGGAACAGGTTGTTATAATGGAGAGCTCTGAAGGACATAAACATTTATTGCAATAAAGAGCAATGCCCTTCCTGCAAACAATGCAAGACAAGAATCCGTCCATCCATTATCTATTCACCGCTTAATCCTCTGTAGGGTCGCAGGGGGGCTTGCGAAGGGAGAAGGCAGGGGACACCCTGGACATACAGGGCTACACATAGAGAAAGACAACCAAGCACACTCTCATTCACACCTATGGACAATTTAGAATCATCAATTAACCTCAGCATGTTTTTGGACTGTGGGAGGAACCTGGTGAAAACCCACGCTGCACAGGGAGAACATGCAAACTCCACACAGAAAGATCCCAGGCGTCCTAACCGGGACGCGACCCGGGGATCTTGACCGAGCCACCGTGCTGCCCCAAGACAAAAATGCATTAGAAACCTACTTGTGACAGCTGCACAATAGAACTCTTGACCTTTAAAGATCATATATTTAAACATATTACAAAACAAGTGAATTTAGGTGTGCGATTGTCCTGTAATGAAGGATTTGTAGAAATCAGTTAGTTTCATGGTCGAATCAAAGTCAAATCAATATTCTTTGTGATAAATACCAATAGACTTATTCATTCTTCTAATGTGTGTTTGCTGAGCTGCAATACCAGCAGTGTAAAACAGACTTTTGTAGCAAATCAGAACCATGCATTAAAACATGGATTATAGATTTACTGTGTGACCAACTGAATGCATGTAAGTTCCTGTGGAAATGTGCTTAAAATAAGTATTTGCATTGAGAGTTGCCTGCGTGGTAAAATACATAATTTAACTTACACAACTAAGAATTTTCACCGAAAAAAAGTTTTTTATTCCTCATAGCTCTATATTATAACAATCTGTTCCTCTTGACTGAAATAAGCGACTTGTCATGGGTCCATTTTGTATGGAAGAAGAGTCACATGATGAGTGATGAACAAAACCTGGGTTTACAAAGACAGTTCACTGCTGTTATGATATCCGTTACCTCTAAACATGGTTTTAGGTTTTGTTGAGCCAGCTAACACAAAGAAAGCCTGACTATGTCAAACTTGCTTTGTAGTGCACCCCTCTGTAGAGTCTGGGAGTTTGTCACTGTGAAATCCTTCTCACATTGTACACATTTTTATACTATCTGTATAAAGACGTGGGCTGCATGGTGGCTCAGTTGTTAGCACTGTTGCCTCACAGCTAGAAGATCCCCGGTTAGGACGCCTGTGATCTTTCTGTGTGGAGTTTGCATGTTCTCCTTGTGCACTGGGTTCTCCAGCTTCCTTCTACAGTCAAAAAAAACAACATGCTGAGGTGAATTGATGATTCTAAATTGTCTGTAGGTGTGAATGAGTGTGTGCTTGGTTGTCTGTCTCTATGTGTAGCCCTGTGATAGACTGGTGACCTGTCCAGGGTGTCCCCTTGCCTTCACCCGAGTCGGCTGGGATAGGGTCCAGCCCTAACGCGACCACAGAGGATTAAGTGGTATATAGACAATGGATGGATGGATGGATAAAGATGTTAACTAGACCACACATGCTTTCACTAACTGGCATGTCAAACCCCTTTCTCTCTATTACTAATAATGTAAATAATAATAGCAACAGTCCTTTTTTTGTTATTTAAATAACTGTATCTAAGCTTGGGGTTGAAAGTAAAACAGAACAAAGTTAAGTGAAACCTGAGAGTTCATTTTATTCAGAGCTCGTGACTTTTGAGAGGTGAGGTTTAGATGTGCAGCCACAGCCAGTCCTGTCCTAACCATCTGCTGTGCTCTGAGGGCCGGGCTGCTGTCAGCACATTGTGCCCCGACTGCCCTCCTGTCCAGATCACACACACTGAAACACACACACACTTCCTCTCCTCTCTTTTTCTTTCCTATCTCCTCCTCCTCTCCTCTTGTTGTCACTCCAGCTGGTGGTTTTCGGTGAGGGCTGTCAGATGCTGAGCTCCCTGATGCGGAGGCGAGGAGTGAGGAGAAGAGGACGAATGGATGAATAAAAGATCACAGGCTAGCTATCGCCCTATTCTGTTCTCCGATGAAAAAAAAAAAATTGTGACGCAGATGCACATGAAATGAAAAATGGCACAGTGTTCTGAGACTGTGTCAGAGAGGAAAAGGATAAGCGAGAACAAGAAACGGAATATATGTGGTTTCAAAAAACATCGAAATACTTCCAGAGATTCTTTAAAAGCCCTCGGAGAGGAGAGGCATAAAAACGGTGCTGACTGTTTTGTTGAATTTTGGCATCTTTGCTGCTTAGCGGTCATTGTCCACAGGTCCCAGTGGCCTCTCTGACAACTTGTCCTTGGTTTTCTGCTGATGAAATCTGACTTTTAAAATGAATAAACAGAACTCTTTCTTCATTCAGTTCAGCAACTGTATGTCACGATACTTCTTCATTGTATTCCTAACAGCTTTTGTGTTGTTGGAAGGTTGAAGTTACCATGAAAAGTGTTGCAAAGAGCAAATTGAGATAAATACATTTACTTTAGTGGTGCTTGTTTGGACTGTTTAATGAACTCAAGTTATATGAGAGCCTGTCTAATCTAATCCAGCAGTAACTTTTTATGAAAATTCTATATTTGATTTGGATTTTTTGTTGATGTTTAAAAAAGCTGATGATTCTACTTTAAGTTCATTGTTTAGGTCACACTGAGTGGTGGTGGTGGTGGTGTACTAGACAGCATTACTTTTAAAATAGTTTTTTAATATATGGCCTCCCTCGGGTATGTTGTTGATTGGGACATAATATTAGGAGCAAATCACCTTTTTGATGTCAACTAAAACTAAAACTGTGGAAGCTTGTAAAGGCAGATCTAAGAAGCAACTG
>OMNN01080063.1:4610-17338 GCA_900302755.1 Chromis chromis | reverse complement strand
AGACTTAGACACCCAAATAAACATTGTCCCAGAACAAGCACACTCACTCATGCAAATGGAAATCCCAAATGTCACTGGCATACCCCCACAGCAAAATGCACCCCACCACATGGCAAAAGCATCAAACTATCAGGAACATCTTGAGGAACATAACAATTACCCAAGATGTTGCTTTGACCTCCAAACTTCCTAGACTCCATTCTGATCAAACATCAACAGGATGCAGTGGAACAAGTTTGATTGACAGAGGCGCCACTGCACAACCCAGAGTACCCAAAGGATCCACTGCCAACGTCCTGGTGCCAGACCCCATAGGACACCCTGAGAGGTGCTCTTGTCCATGCCCAATGGTTTAGAGCATTTTTGACCACATAAGAGGGACCAACACAATATTAGGCATGTGGTCATAATGTTATGCCTTATCAGTGTATATATAGAATTTGTCAAAAACAATGGCAGAGACAATGAGATTTGATAAAAAAAAATATAGTTCAAAGTTATTAAGGTGATAACATCCAATAAATGACTCCTTAGTCTTATCCTTTGGGGTAAAAGTTGACCTGTTGGTGGTAAAGGACACAAACAAATCATCAATTTATTACATCCATTGCAAATTCCGTGACAGTCCACCAAATTGCTGCTGATATATTTTTGCCATACCATGTTTGATCAACTAATCAGTACCTGCCATGTCTAGAGCTTCACCAATTACTCAAAAAAAGATAGCTTTACCAATCCTGACTTTTTATATACACCGCATTGCCTCTTTACAATATTCCCTGCTTATAATGTCAAATAGATACACACCGTTTTCCTTTTTTTTTTATAATTTTAGACAGGTTGTGTTTCAACCTATACACAGGACTTTCACATGGGCAGGCACATGAGATGGAAAATTTTGACAGCTTGTTCCGTTTCCCAGAAAGGAGAAAAGTGCATGTCTTTATGATAATTAAGCACTTAAAAACCCTCGCTGATGCAGACAGACAGCCTGCCTGCAGACTTCATTGGACAGACATTTCATATTAAATGTGCTGACTTACAAAGACACTTTCACCTGAAATACTGAGGGCAGACACTGGCCTCGTAGTGGAGTTGTGCAAAGGCAGTTCAGCAAAAGGAAAGGAATGACGTTCTAAAATGGGTAACTTATGAAAGCTTTAGTCTCCATGGGTTCTCAGAAATGCATGTGCATGTAAATGTTCTCTTTCTGATTGTGCATACGAAGCAAATTGTGCATTTGCTGTAGAGATGCAGTTCAATTATATACATTACAAAGTGCATATGCATCAAACGGGAGGACAATACCAGTGACATATCCAATTTACTATTTCTGAGGGACACATTTCCCTCCTTCCTCATTGCACTTGTCCCTCACTCACTTCAAGATAAAAACAAATAATAATAATAAAAAAGAAGAAAAGCTGAACCACTTAACCACTTGAATAACAACAGTACTGTATTCCATATTTGGCATTACAATTTATTTTGTTTTTTTATGTTTGCAACATATAATGGAAAATAAAGAAAAACAAATGTCATTGTGTGTGTTTTCAAAAGTGATAATGTCAGGGAAGTAAAAAGATACAAGGAAAAAGGAGTGGCTGGCAATAACTGTCCGACAACAGTGAGTCACTCAGCCACAATAGGAAATCTCATAAAGGTGTCAATTCTTTGTCTGGCCTCCAAAGTCTGTATCATCCTACTTTGGCCTTCTATTGCAGCATGATATCAATTATTTTCTATGGGCAACAGTCTCCTGGAGAGGTCTCTCTATGATTATAGCAGACATCAGGCCCCACCAGCCAAGGTAGCTAAGTGTTTTGGCACAGATATTGTATGCAATCCCTTTAGAAAAGAAAGGTATATGCTGCAGACCAGACGGGCTCAGTTCTAGGCTATGAAAACAATGGCATTAAGCGCGATGTACTGCATTTGTCACATACCCACAAGGACTCACATCCTCGATCACCATTGATTTTCTTCTGTCTTTCACTGCACAGCTCATGGATGATTTAAAAAAAAAAAAAAGGTTTTGTGCTGTTTACATTAGAAAACATTGTGTCCAATTACTTTTTTCTTGTAGCAACATAATCACAAAAATATGTTTGTTTTTTTTTACAATAATTGTACACTGCTCGCAACGAGACACCAGACACCATTTCGCTTTTATGCACAAGTATATCCAAAAATAGCCGAGAGATGTTGAAGAAGGCAGTAATAACCTTTCATGTTCTCCGACTTAACACCGTCTTATTCATGTAGCGAGCACATCAAAACGGTTACCCTGGTGCGCTCTCCCGCTGACTTCCTCTTTGCACGAAAATCACATTAGATGACTAATTATCCTGGGTGAAATGTTTTATGCAGCAGTATCCATTCAGGATGTTCAATTAAGTCCGTCAGTGAGTAGTATATAATTGAGGGAGCTTTCTTGTAATTGAAAATCAGCTTTTTTACACCTACCTAATGCACCACATGCATCAGTCATACAACTATGCACTAACAGCAGATCACTAGCACCACTCGTCTGACCTCGACCACATGCTAGCCTCTGTCAGTCTGAGTTAGTTCTCTGGATTCGACCCCATGCGTTCTTTCCTGTGCACCGCCAGCACCTCCTGCAGAGCAGACTCCAAGATGTAATCTTCTCTGCTTTCCCTTCCATGGCCGTCCCCCCATTGTGCCAAAGGCCTGTGTTTTTGAAGCTAAGGTAAACCTGCCTCCATGTGGTTTCTCCACCACTGATTGTAATCAGAGGTCTGTAAGTGGATTTCTATCTCACCTGGATTCACTCGACTGGTACATTGATTCGTATCTGAACCAAAGCGGTTTTCAGATTTGGAGATGCAGACGAACGTGATGGACGGCTGAATGAAGCACTCTGCTAACCCGCATGAGCGTATTTTCTATGCATTTGCGCACACTCGCCGAACAATAATGAGCCGGTGCGATGGAAAGGGGTTTCCCAGTTGTTGTTTTTTTTTTTTATTTCTGGCAAGGTCACAGACTTACCAGTGAAGTGAAAATGTGATATGTGTGTTGTATTTTGCATGCAAGTCTTTTTCTGCCCTCTAACACATAAAAACACACTGTTGGTTTTCCCTGCTAACATTATAACTCTGTGTTCATTTCCTGCCACTTTGAGTCACAAAAATCATTATTATATGCACCATTTCAAGTGAGAAGAAAAAATAATTTACAATAATATTAAATAATAATAATAAAAAACCTAAATGTTTGTCACATAGCTTCAGTAAAAAAATTAATGTACACAAATGTGAAGCCTTCGGCACTTTGTGTTCTGTTTACCAACACGGGCGAAGTGAAGCGTGTCATCGGAGTTCGTAGGTCCACGTACTGGAGCCTCAGCAATAGTGATGTGTCATTCGCGAACGAAACAGCTCTTAGAGCCGGCTCTTTGAAGTGAACAACGGGAGCCGGCTCTCGTGATTGGGAGCCACAGCTAGGGGGTGGGCGCGTCGCGGCTCGGCGTCAGTTACACACATACAGCACACTACTAAAGAGCCGCATGGGAGCCGAAAGAGCCAGCTCTTTTAAGTGAGCCGGTTCGTAAGAGCCGGTTCTCTAGAAAGAGCCGGAATTCCCATCCCTACTCGGCACGGCAGCCTCGCCGGCTAAAAATCAGCCAGGACGGCCAGGACAGGACGTGAAAACAGGACATGTCCTGGGAAAACAGGACATGTGGTCACCCTAGACAAATCTCTGCAGGTAAAGTAAACGGCTCCGCGACATGTGACGCATAAATCGCGCAACATTAACGAAATAATGATTATGATAATGATTATAATGATAATGAAATTCGTTGCCAACGATTTTAATAATCGATTTTTATCGATTTTATCGTTTCGTTGTTGCAGCCCTAGCTGATTGACAAATGTATATTGTTTAATGGTATACATAGTCCATCCTTGTCATTCAGTATGATGAAAAAAGAATCAGCCTCTGTGCATGTGGCCAGTCTACTGTTTTCCTGCATGGATTCATGGTTAGGCCACATCTATTAGGCAGGCCTCTGCTGCTCTGAGACTGTATCACATGACCATAACAGACGGCCTCTGTCAGATGTCATTAGCAAGCAACTCTGTTTCCTTTAGACAGCAGACAGCGTTAAGATGCACACACTGCAAGGGAAGAATTACAGACACCAAAAGCCACAAGTACACAGAACAAATGCAAGCACACAGACCGCAGTCACATATGCAGATGTTCTCATGCCAACAACCAGACAACCAGAGGCCCCCGTCTCACAGGATCACTGTAAAACACTTATTTTTTGCTTCCATCCAAATTCCCGATTCAAGGAGGGCTAGGGTTTTTTAGTCTGCTTTTCGTGGCCAACCCCAGGTATGAAACATAAAAGCACACACACAGCCTAAAAGCTGCCCATGACACAGATTCACTTCCCCATCTCTATGATAAATGCCTCAAAGGCTCGCCTTCGGAAAAATAGCTCAAGGTAAGATAAATGTGTGTCTGAATTTGCAATGAAAATTAACTTTGGACGGAGTTATCAACTTTTTTTCTTTTTTTTTTGATTGATTTATGGACTTCCTAGTATCCGAGATGCTGGTTTTAAAATGCAAGAAAAAACACGATGCTCAAACATTTTGTCAGGTGCCAAGCAGCCTACTTAAGCGGATGTCGACCACTTGGATTATCATCCCTTTGGCTGCAGTCAGGTTTTGGCTGTGTCCCTCTCCTTCTGCTCTGCACTCTTGCTGCCGCCTCCAAGATCCATCCACATTGAAAATTTTCCTTCACTTCATATCTTAAAAAGGAGTGCATATAAATTCCCAAACATCATGAATACCTGCAAAGATGGCTCCCCTAAATAAATCTGACCCTCTAACTCTTTATTGCAATACACTGTAGGTAATGAATGTTTATATAAAGTTACCGTAGGTCCCCCATATTCAACAGTGTGATTTAAAGTGTTTTATATGCTCCTATCACATATTAAAAACCCCACAGTACATTGGGAGCCGCAGAGCATTTCTAAATGTAGAGCTATCTGCATTGTTATGAAGTCAAATATATCAGATACAATAAGGGATTATAAAATATTAACCGCTTTGAGCGAGGTAAAGAAAATGGTTAAATATGTATTAGCATTGATAGATGCTCAGCGTTTTCAGATTCTCACATGACGAAGGTCTCAGCCATTAGATTATCAGTCTTTAAAGCAATGGTTTTTATAATCAAATATATATATATTCTACAAAGGAAACTATGTCAGTCTTACAAAATGAGCTGCACAGCCTTGTGTAATCTAAAATACAACTTTGCAATGTAAAGTTCTTTTCTCATTTGATGTTTCCAGAGATGTTTTATCTGTTTTTCCAGATAATCTTATTACAGCATCGCAAAGTGAAACAGGAGCTGTTCAGTCAGAAATGCTGACTTTGAATAATTTCACTTTCTCGTTTCTCTGTAGTGAAGTCGCTTCCCAGTGCAGAAAATCCAACTAGAGGGAGTTACAGAAGTCCTGTGTTTAAATGGTTTGAGACAATAAGGCTTAGCGGGGCTAAAATGAAATGTGCTGGCAGAACTGTCCACTGGCTGGGTCTTGTGTTGCCAGTGGCGATTAAAACAACTAAACAGACGTCTTAACATTATGTAGGCATGGCTTTTTCACTGGGTTTTGTCATTTTAAAAAGTTGGCATTATTTGTGTTCAGACTTCATTTGCTTTAACAATGGGAGGGCCTTGAAGAATCCCTTTAGAAAGCATGAGTTAAGTTAACACATTATAGGCAGAAATTGCTCCACTGGGAGGCATTTACATCTCAGGGGGGGAAGAAAACAAAGAGACGTATATGCTCACATTTATTTTCCTAAGCCTTTGTTGAATATCATCAATCATCTTTTTGAAAATGCGGATTGTTAAGGAACAAAGTCTTAAGCTCCCACAGGCCACACAAATATGAAAAAGCAAAGAGTATAATAAATGCTCCTTGTCACAACTCGGATGAGGTCACTACTCCAAACCACTAAATTATGTAGCGGCCCCTGAGCCATGCAGAGTTTTAAAAACATACAGAAAAATGCTGTTCTAAATGTAGATGTAAGAGTTTGGCAGCCTGTGGTTGTTACACAGAGTCAGCAGCAGTCTCATACTTAGGCAGAGGAGAGAATAACAATATGAATAATTAGTATTTTTTGCACAAGTGTGTGTCATTTTCACTATTGTCAGATAGAGAGTGACATCAGACGCAGCCTATAAACCTATGAAACCAATCAACACCTTAACAATCACTAATTAAAGAAGGTCTGATAGAACATCATGTTCTGCTTTTCAATTCCATTAAAAGACTGTAAATTAATTGCACAGTGATGCTCCTGTGGTTGAATGAATCGTTCAAATACATGATGATAAATTAAGTGATACAACAAATGCATTTCATGTATGCAAAAATGTTTTTGGCTCAACACAACCTGTGAATATTATGTCATATTCTCTGATTCTTTCATAAGAAACTGATGTAGTTTTGAAAAAAAAAAGCAGAGGTGAAAGCCACATGAATATAACCATTTTATCGTTTGTTGCTGTGAAACAAGGGACTACAACATATGTGCCAAAGTAGGAAAAAAAAGTGGACTAAGGTGTTGCGTGCATTGCATCAGAATTAATGTTTGCTTGCAAAGAAGTGCAGCAATTTTCTACTGCATGATGGCAAAGCTTCCCCACACTGGCTGCCACTTGAATAAAGTGCATTAAAGTAATGTCACATTAAGTACATATAAATATACACCGATCAGTCACAACATTATGGCCACTGACAGGTGAAGTGAATAACATTGATCATATTGGTACTATGTGGTGTTCTGCTGGAAAACCTTGGATTTTGGCATCCGTGTTGATGAGACCAAATAAACATTGTCCCAGAACAAGCACACTCCCTCATGCAAATGGCAATCCTAAATGTCACTGGCCTACCCATCGCAGGAAAATGCACCCCACCACATGGCAAAAACATTAAACTATCAGGAACATCTTGAGGAACATGACAATCACCCAATATGTTGCTTTGACCTCCAAACTTCCTAGACCCCATTCTGATCAAACATCAACAGGATGCAGTGGAACAAGTTTGATTGACAGAGGCCCCACTGCACAACCCAGAGTACCCAAAGGATCCACTGCCAACGTCCTGGTGCCAGACTCCATAGGACACCCTGAGAAGTCCTCTTCTCCATGCCCAATGGTTCAGAGCATTTTTGACGACATGAGTGGGACCAACACAATATTAGGCAGGTGGTCATAATGTTATGCCCGATTGGTGTATATATAAACTGTGTGAAGTCTCACCGTCTGTTATTTAGTTGATTTCAAAATGAAGACATAAAGTCAGAAATTTCTGTTTTATTAACCCATATTCATAGTGACTTTTCAACCCCACAATCAGCTCTGAATGATATATGGTCAGGCTGGTAACGGTGTAGACATGACAACAAACACACAGCAGATAAGGAGTTACTACAAACTCCATGTTCAACAAACAAGGAATGCAGTCCTTCTACTGACAGTTTATAACTGGGGGTTAAAAACTAGGACATGCAATCTTTCCATGTTCACAGATATTTACTGTTTCATTTGTAGTCACCGCCTTGTAAATCTTGGGAATAACAGGAACATGGTTTCATTTTTAGCCAGTCAATAACGGTTCCAAGTAATTTTGTTAGATTTTATTGTGAAATCTAAAACAACAACAACAAAAAACAATACAATTTGCTTTATAATCATTTAACTAAGAGGAACAATATATCTTGTTTTGGCTTTGGAAATTGACATTTCTCTCCATCCAGCCATTTATCTTTTCATCAACTGAAAGCAAAACAGGAAACAGGTTTTCCACTGGCTTGCCAACTAAATTGATAGTTTATTTTTAAATGAAAGCCAGCCAACCCAAAAGAAATTTGCTAAACAAATCAAAAGCATGCACAAACAGACGTGGTTTAAATATGGGCTGACGGAAGTTGATGTACTGTCAACCTGTAAACCCTATAAAAACTGCAAAACAATGAATGAAAGCCCCTCTGGCAGTCCTGTGACATCTTGAAAGGGATTTTTTCTGACTACAATGTGTTATGACAGAACTTTGCAAAATCCTTAGCAAAACGTAAAATAGTCAGAAGTAAATAACATTTTAATTGGTGAGAATGCATCTAAGAGATGTTCTGTCAATTTCCAAAAGCTTGTTTGCCTTAAAAGGGTTAACTGTTTGCACGCCAAACAAACTGCAATAAAATGCCGCGACTGTGACATGACTGAGGCACTTTCACCTCCATATCTGGAGAACATATGGACATTTACATGTCGGTTCTAATGGGTAACTCTATCTCGGTGACAGCTTATTACAGTAGCCTATCCAGTACTCATGAGAACAGTCCATAAAACCACACAGCACATCATTTGGAATCTGTCTGGCTTTAACAGGAATATTGCCTGAGAACCAGTCGAATGGCTTCTGCCAGTCAAACAGACAGAGTACTGAGGCTGCAATGGAACCATGAAGCAGCCATTCTGACTGACGCAATGACATTCTGAGCAAATACACTCAGAAGGCTGCAAACGTGTGCAAACTTTGAAATGCAGTGAGCCCTGTTTCCCAAAGATTAAACAACTAAACTGGATTTTCAATGAGTTTTTTAGGGAAACATATTTTCTTTGTGATTATGCTTGTTTGTGACATATCATAAATGTGTTTTTATCAACATATGTTTGCTGTTTATTGTATTGCTTTCTGACTGCTGCTCCATTTTTAGTCAACCAATCATACACTGATACGCCACAACATTAAAACCACTGACAGATGAAGTGAATAACATTGATCTATTGATTTTACTGTAGTACTACGATAGTACTGATGGTACTATGTGGTGTTCTGTTGATAAGACTTAACACCCAAATAAACATTGTCCTAGAACAAGCACACTCCCTCATGCAAATGGAAATCCCAAATGTCACTGGCCTACCCCCGCAGGAAAATGCACCCCACCACATGGCAAAAACATCAAATAATATGGGCCCCCCTATAGCCTAATGGTTATGTCGCGTGACCCAAGTGTTAAGATGTAGCGACTGTCCTGGGTTCGATTCCGACCTCGGGCGTTTACCGCATGTCCTTCCCCACTCTCTCCCGTTTCCGACTCTGTCCACTGTCCTATCTAATAAAGGCATAAAAGGCCAAAAAAATATAAAAAAAATTAAAAACATCAAGCAATCAGGATCATCTTTAGGAACATGACAATCACTCAAGATGTTGATTTGACCTCCAAACTTCCTAGACCCCATTCTGATCACGCATTAACAGGATGCAGTGGAACAGGTTGGATTGACAGAGACCCCACTGCACAACCAGAGTACCCAAAGGATCCACTGCCAACGTCCTGGTGCCAGACCCCATAGGACACCCTGAGAGATCCTCTTGTCCATACCCAATGGTTCAGAGCATTTTTGACAACATAAGGGGGACCAACACAATATTAAGCAGGTGGTCATAATGTTATGCCTGATCGATGTATATTAGATGGTACAGCACTTGTAATCCAGAAAATAGAGAAGCTTGAAACATGTTGTAAAAGGACATATGTCAATCTAAACCTAACCAACCAAACAGCAAGTGAAAAAGAAAGTAAACAGCGTGAGAAAACAAAACTTAAGTCTGAAAATGATCCCACATCTGACACAAACCAATCTTCTGGGTGAAAATCCTCTATAAGACTAATGCCAACATCACCTCTAATGCAGGCTCTGCAGCTCTTTGAAAGTGGAAACATTTCCTGCTATGTCATACTATGACCTTACTGGAAGAAAACGTTTCTTTCAAAACCTAATTAAGAATGTAGTTTAGTTGAATAGGAATGTAATTTTCAACACAAAAAAGTGGAGGTCAGATAAAAGAATTTCGGCTGAGAAGACGCTAATTGGATTTAACATCTTAAATCTATTTTTTTTTTTAAATATCCATACCATCTGTCAGACTCTATTGAAATCATTTTTTCTTGACCTTTAAAGAATGCTTCAGATTCTTCCCCTGTGATATTTCTCTAAACAATTTATCAACATCAAATAAATGTGTAAATGTGTGGTATCTAATTGGTAGCTCAGTATCCGAGCAGAGAGTGAAAAACACAAGCACTTTTCTTCCTTGTTCTGCTTCAGTCCGGGAGGCATCCCTGAAGCAAAATAAAATATTCAAAATCAATACCCTACAAATATGTTTGTTTTGATCCCTGCATATTAAATGTTGACTTTCTTAAGCCATGTAACCTTTACCAGTCACCGGATCAATAGGTTGGAAACTAAGAAGCCTGTTCAAATCCACTGACGAACAGCATTAAGTTGTCAAAAGGAAGCAACGTTTTTGTTTTTTCATGAAGACAACCAGAAAAACCCGGCACTCGAGTTGCAATTTGCATTGGGAGAGGAAAACATTGGCTCAATCTCAATTAGGTTAAGGAGAAGAGAGCCCGCCTGCAAGCAGCTATCATCCATTAGGAGACTGTAATAATGACATATAAATGCAATTAATATGACTGATGAGTGGCAACATCCTGACAATCATTTGCGTACTTCATCATAATAGTCAGTCTGGCAAATCCCATTAGATCGGTGGATGTAATGGTGAAAGTGCTAAGAAAAAAATCCATCATTGGGTTGACAGAGCGTTCATTAATGTGGAATCATCAGGCTTTGACAGCATTCAACAAGTCAAAAGTGAGGATACAAATACCAAATAAAAGACAATATGTGACATATTAGTGTGAAAAAAATCTGCAAAAATGTTATTAAAGGCTATTTTTGGTAAGAAAATATTTTAGAAAATTGACAGATAACAGTTTAGTATCCAGACTACAGATTTCTCACCTGGGATGGCACATCATCATCAACTCTACATGAGGTCAATGCAGTCAATGCAACGAAATTTCGTTCACATGTGCACTGACAGTGTGTCTGTAAATGACAATAAAAACAAGTCTAAGTCTCTAAGTCTCATACTTTCCATATTTGAAAACCAGATCTCACCCCTAACTCATCACATACAACCACTTTGTCAGGACTCCTTGGTGTCACATATTTCAGTGCACCTGGCACTTTTAGTGTTATATTTGAAAATGCAGGGTAGTTCAATATACCTATGCAAATCTGTGACTAACAGAAATAGATGCCACAAATGCATAGCCAAATAATCACTGCCAGTGTCGTCAAAGTCTCTGCTTTTCCGGCAACGAGACGTTCTGCTTTTAGAATGTTATTAATGTTGTTAAAAGGTGCAGTTTTGGTGGCTAAACTCGAGCAAACAGTGAATGAAAATGAAAAAAACAGTGAGTGGAAATGAAACCCCTGCTGGGTGAAAGTCTTGTGATTTATGCTGCTCTATTACCGTTCCAACCTCCCTACAAGGCTGTTTTATACTGAAAAAAACCCTACATATCTCAGCATCGGACGTTGATGCAAGTCAACTTGAAAACTTATGCAAATTTCTAGTTTTGTGTGTTGTTTTAAGTCACCAAGTCTGAAAATAATCCTAAAATTGTCAGCGCTCTGGAGACAAACAAAAAAAGGTGCAAAAGGAAAAATTAATACAATGATTCTGTGGTTCTAAACATAGTATTATTGTTTTAATTTTATTTCATTATGGAACTTTGTCATTTATATATTAGGTATAAATGCTGTCATAGACATCAGTCGAGTGTCAGCTGAAAGCTCCCTTTTTTTTCTTTTCATGCAAACTTTCCACACAAGTGCAAATGCAACACTAAGACATGCAGTACAACACGTCACCCGTACATTATGAGGTGAGAGCTCTGCCCAGATTTAGCATAAAAATCAAAGCGTGGGATCACACATTGTTATGTCGACACACCTGCTTGACATCAGAGACTGGCGCTGGCGGAGAGCTTCTATCATGCTGAATGCTGCAGGTTAGAACAAAAGGGTTCAGGTTGAGAATCGACGCCGAGGCTCTAAAGCTGTGCTTTTAAGGACTGAGATTTATATGTATGTACGAGAATAATGCTCTGATTTCTGAATGTTTGACGCACTGTGTGCTGTTTTAGACACAGAAAATATGCAAATATGGTTGCTGTAGCCATGTCCTCAGAATTAAGCAAAGTATAAAAAATATTAACTTATAGCAGAGGTAGAAGGTCTTCACCTCAGCGGAGGCAGAGTAATCTACCCAACTCTGACGTCAGTAGTCACAGTCTTAACTGAGTGTGGATAGCTGGAGAGTGCCACGTTGAATGGTCTCATTAATTCTGTTTGTTGAGCTGTCTCATTACAGAGTTAATAGTGCATCTGTCCTGATTGAGATCATGTTACGGAACAGTGATCACCCTGTTGAAGTAATGGGTGGAAGGCACACCGCACACTGAGCAACGTATGACTCGTCTAGTTTCCAAAATGCCTACATATTTCCCTAAAACAATCCACAGCTACAGGTGATATTAAAGATCCCTAAGTAAATTAGACTAAATCTGGTTTGTTTGGAATTGAATGTATTTGGTAATAGCAGCATTGCCTCATATAACGAAAACAATAAATGTCCAAGTATGTGTTTGCAACTAATGTAGTCCTACAGGGGGGTCTGAATGTAATTCAATTAAATTTTAATTGTATAGCGGCGATTCACACCATAAGTAATCTCAAGGCCCTTCGCATAGAAAAGTAAAGGCATTAAAATTTTAAAGAGATAAACC
>OMNN01080029.1:2381-18823 GCA_900302755.1 Chromis chromis | reverse complement strand
GGCTGTGTGATCCAGATTTGAAGCTGTAGGTGTGTCCGATTTGGACGTAGATATAGTTTCTAAAAACTGGGAAGAGACGCTGAGATTGTTCAAACCTACAAGCAGAGACATCCCACACATAACAGCTCTTTCCACCAGCATACACAGAGTTTTAGATGTCTTGGCGTTCAGAATGGGGACAAGCACAGACAATGATAACCACCACTGAAATCCCATGTTCATGGACAAATATGGAAATAAGGTTTTGGGGAAATATTTGAAATTTGCCCAGACAGAAGCAGATTTTGTGCATCTTTAAGTGTAGTATATACACCGATCAGGCATAACATTATGACCACCTGCCTAATATCGTGTTGGTCCCCCTTATGCGGCTGAACCATTGGGCATGGACAAGAGGACCTCTCAGGGTGTCCTATGGGGTCTGGCACCAGGACGTTGGCAGTGCAACCTTTGGGTACTCTGGGTTGTGCAGTGGGGCCTCTGTCAATCAAACTTATTCCACTGCATCCTGTTGATGCTTGATCAGAATGGGGTCTAGGAAGTTTGGAGGTCAAATCTACATCTTGGGCCATTGGTATGTTCCTCAAGATGTTCCTGATTGTTTGATGTTTTTGCCATGTGGTGGGGTGCATTTTCCTGGTGGGGTAGGCCAGTGACATTTGGGATTGCCATTTGCATGAGGGAGTGTGTTTGTTCTGGGACAATGTTTATTTGGGTGTCTAAGTCTCATCAACACGGATGCCAGAATCCAAGGTTTTCCAGCAGAACACCACATAGTACCAATCAATGTTATTCACTTCACCTGTCAGTGGTCATAATGTTGTGGCTGACTGGTGTATGTCTACATTCTTTAGGCTTTGCTGGGTTTCTACAGGACTCACCTGGTTAAAAGTTAAGACTTTTTAAGGCCTTTTAACACCCCATAAAATGTAATTTAATACCTTTTTGACCACTAAACGTTAAAGCATGTAGGAAAACCATTAAAGACAAAAACTGCAATCATATGCTATTATTTGTTATTATATCACATTTCTAACTGTGACCTGGCAATCATCAATAAAAATACACAAATGAGACTCAAAAGTTCACAGATGAAAACCAGTGGGAAATATCCGCTGTTTGGTTCAAGTGTACAAACCGTTAACTTACGTAAATGCTTCATGCTGTTTTACCGTAAAAGAAGTTGCTGCTTTTCAGAACAGAACTAATAATGATTGTTGGATCACTCTCATCTGCTTTGGGGTTGAAGGATATGTTTTAGTCTATTGCACAGTTTATCCAATGCAGTTTTAGCAGTGCTGAAAGAAGTATTCAGTTTACTTAAATGAAAGTAACAATACAGCGATGTAAAAGTACTCTTACAAGTCTTGCATGAAAAATCCAACTTGAGTAAAAGGTACATAAGTATAAGCAGCTAAATGTAGTTAAAGTAGTAAAGTAGAAGTCCTGGTTTGGTCCCTCCGACTGATATATTATTATATATAACATCATTACATTATTGTTAGTGAATCATCAATGTGTCAGCAGCATGTTACTGTAGCTGCTGCCGGTGGAGCTAGTTTGAAGTACTTTAAATACAGTTTTATATACAGGGACAGCAGATACATCTGAGGGGTTGTCACCGTTTCATATATTTGATTTTTGCTGAGATATTGGATCATTGGAACACGTATTGAAATGAAACCATGTGAGAAGTTAAGAAGTAAAAATTGCTATTTGTTGGAGTTGTCAATAACTAATAGACATCTGCAATATGAGCCCGACAACATCAATGTGTCAAATCTCCACCATAAAAGTAAAACTAAAGCTGTCAGATAAATGCAGTGGAGGAAAAAGTATAATGTTTCCCTTGTAAATTTAGTGGCATGTAAGTATAAAGTAGCAGAAAATGGACATACCCAAGAAGAGTACAAGTTCCTCAGAATTGTACTTGAGTAAATGTACGTCTTACTATGATCCGGGTTTTAAGAAAGAATTCAATGACTACACCTCAGAGGCTTTCGCACACAAATCAACTTACTGTGGATTTTTTGGCATGAAGTCGAATGCATAAAGGAAGGGCACAGACTCATGTGCCTTCCTATAAATGAAATGGCACCAGGACAGCACATCCTCAGACTGAGAGCACCTGGAGGACTTCCTCGTCTTTGAGAGACAACTATATTTTATCTTTTTTTATTAGCTGCAAATCCGTGGTGACTCAGGTTTTATATTTTAATAAAAGTGCCCTTGTCTTTTTTTTTCTGCCGCTGTGGGAATCTGGCAAGAGTCCAGCGGACAGATCTGACAGGACTCCTGTGGAGAAACATGAACCAGCTTCAACCTGAGACGAACAAATAAGCAGAGACAGATGGACGGATACCTGAGTTGTCTGACAGCCTGAATCGGCCACAGCAGAGGTATCTCCTCCACTGCTTCTGCACGTTTTCTTTCAGGGCACAGTGGAAGATAAATATGAAGAGCCCTGAGGAAAGAAGGAAAAGCACGAGTAAATTAGTTCTTTCCAACACAACAAAACCCTAATGGAGGTCAGAATGGACACCATACAGAATAAAGTAAGTAACTGACTGTCCAAATGACTTGGAGCTCAAATGAGAACATTTTTATATCAACCCTATTAACGTTAAGCTATTTTCAGGTTAAGTACTACCTTTACTCTTAAGCTCTTATCTTGGCCATACATGCTGTATCTTGTTTTTTTCAGAACAGTCTAGACTGTGCAGATTTTTCATGTTCTGACATTATAATACTTACAGATTTATTTTTTTATTAGCATTTATATCAAGGGAAAGAAACATATTGAAATGAAAATGCTGGCAGAAGAGACATTTTTGAATAATTGTGTAAGGTCTAAATCAGATGGTGGGATACTGCATGACTTAAAATCTGTTTTTCTACTAAAGTGTTTCCATACAGTATCCTACTTGCAAAAGTGACAAACCAGGCAATGTTAGTTCAAATCATGCAGTTTCATTTCACTACTTCAAGATCAGAACAAGGGATGTGAACATGGCTGAAGGTTAAACTTCTACTTTTACAACTTGCTCATATGACTGTTTCTCTTGACTGCACCAATTTGCCATAAGTTGCTTGTTTTAATGCATGGCACCTGTTTATAAGTAGCTTCACACCCTGTACATAACTCAGAGTCATCTGGTTGTTATCCTGCGCAGTCATGGAACACACACACTTGGAGAATATTATCTAGCTGATTATCATGGTTGCCTGCCATGCGTGCCAGATGCAGTGTCTCACTGACTACAGCAAACAAGTCGGTTACTCCACCTTGCAGTGAGTTGAAGATGGCGAACAGGTACATGAAAGCCAGGGTGACGGGTTCCCAGGCGAACAGAGCGAAGCCCCACGTCATTCCCAGCAGGAAGGTGAGGCTGATGACGCTCCGCAGGTTTCGTAGAACCTGGATCAAAGCAGGGGAGACAGTATGTTTTTAACACTTTTTCTTCCTTCGTCCATTGTTAAAGTTTCCCTCCTTTCTTGGAGGATCTTCTAGTTACTTAAGTTAACTCATCTTAAGCTCATCATCAAGCTCTGCAGAAGCCTGTTAACGATCCTGATCATTTGAATCAGGTGTGTTGGAAGAGGGAAACATCTAAAACATGCAGGATAGTGGCCCCCGAGGACCAGGATTTGACACCCCTGAACTAAAGGTTTCTCATTTGTCTTGCTCTCACATTCTTGTTAAGAGCTAACACATGAGTGTGAGAAGCGACAAGACACGCTAGCAGAATAAAAAGCACATTTGTGTCCTTTCTGACACCTCTTTCTTCAGCAGCAGGCACAATACATTTCAGCTGATATTTTAAGGCTACAGATGGTATTTTTTATTGTGTTATTTTGTTGGACGGTTTTTAACTAGAATCTTTTCTATTGCTTCTTAACTTTTTGTTTCTGTTAGTGATTTTCAGATTGAACAAAGGTTAAACATTTCTGAATTTCAAAACCTCCAACAGACATATATTGTTTGGGCGCCATTCTGAAATAAAGTTAAAATGGTAAATAAATAAAGTAAAGAGTGTGGACATCGTTTTTCCACTTAAAAGTCATTTCAGACATCTTTTTTTGCAGGCTCCTTTTTTGCTGTTTAGGCTCACTAATTCAACATTTGTAGGTAACCTTCTGCAAAAATCATTGAAATATTCTTTAATATGAGATGGCAGATAATTACTGTCCTCCAATCAAAATCAAACCAATGAGTGCAGACCTCGTCTCGTAGGGTGCGGTTGCTGCGTTTGCCGTTGCGGCCGCAGATCTGCAGCATCACCACGATGAACATGGCCACATTGAGCAGAAACACGAGGCAGAAGTAACCGACGCAGGTGATGTAGAAGACCACCGTATTCTGGATCCAACAGCTGAGGAGAAAACACACAAACACTCTCTAATTCACACGATAACACACATTTTTGCAACAACAAAGAGAGTCGGTGTGCTTTTATAACATGAAAGGGCTTCCTGCTCACTTGAACGACACATCGTCCTTTGTTTGCTGTTAATGTTGTTAGATGGGTGGATGACAACAAGGTTGTGTCCTCAGTTATGCTCTTGTGAATGTGTTGTTCGGCAGATTTGGGTATTTCTAGAAACAGTTTGTTTGTAGGCCCTGAAAGAATCTATTAAAATACAGGGATTTTGCATTTTTCTACAGAATCATCCGCCACAATGTACAGCTGATAAATTAAAACACCTGAAAAAATGCTGCAAACACACCACTCCATTCACTATGGCAAAGACTGTGACCATTCTGAATATTTACACTATTAATGACTTCCCTTAAACTGAGCTTTCTGTTGAAAATATGTCATGAGAGTTGTTTATTTCGTTTATCTATCCAAACCACCTCCTCCCATTGCTCAATGGTCCTGGCCTGATGCTCCATTGTAGGTGCTTTTTATCTGGTTCACTGGTTGTTCTTTCTTGGGTGACTATTGGTACTTCATACTGGAAACACCTCACCTGACCTGCCACTTTAGAGATCCTGTAATCCAGTTATCTATTTACAACAATTTGGTTTGTGTCCCTCAGATCCTCACGCTGCCCATTTGTTCCTGCTTCCAGCACATCGACTTAAAGAACAGACTGTTCACTTGCTGCCTAATATATCCCACTCTTTGATAGAAATGGAAACATGATAATCAATGTTATTAACTTCACCAGTCAGTGGTTTTATGTTGGAACTGTATCAGACATAGTGATAGTGCTTATAGACAAAGCCAACAGAAACTGAATCTAGAGTTGTCTAGGTTTACTGGAACACTGTGCATTTACCTGCAGGGGTTAAAATAACAGGTTTTCATATGCTCATATGAAATGTCCTCCTTTTAAAATATTGACTGTGCACATTAAATGTTCCCTATTCAGTTTTTGACTCCCAGTAGCTCTATGGAGCTGTTTTTCACGGAGTGCGTTTTTTCGGTCTTGTACATGAAAATGCATGTGTGTGCACGTTAAAGCAAGGGTTTCACATTAATCCACTGATCAGCTCACAGCAGTAACATGTCAAGATATGCAGCAATGTGCCAACAAGGGCAGTGATGAATAAATCTGATAAACATGGATGAAAACCATCTTGGACAGTGTGAACTGAAAATCTCTGAATTGTGGAACATTGAACACACTCTGAAGAATAGAATGTGTTCAATTCTAGCAAATCTACAGTGGCATGCAAAAGTTTGGGCACCTCTGGTCAAAATTTCTGTTTTTGTCGGGCGCTCCGATAGCCTAACGGTTATGTCGCGTGACCCAAGTGCTAAGGCGTAGCGGCTGTCCCGGGTTCAATTACGACCTCGGGCGTTTACCGCATGTCCTTCTCCATTCTCTCCCGTTTCCGACTCTATCCACTGTCCTATCTAATAAAGGCATAAAAGGCCAAAAATAAATCTTAAAAAAAAATTATTCTGTTTTTGTGAACAATTAAACAAGTAGAAGATGAAATGATTTCCAAAAGGCATGAAGTTACAGACAAATATTGAAAAGAGTGTTTCATGTTTAACTTTATGCCTTTTAAAGATCATTTCATCTTCTACTTGTTTAATTGTTCACAAAAACAGAAATTTTGACCAGGGGTGCCCAAACTTTTGCATGCCACTGTATAGGCTACTACTGTCTAGTGAGTCAATCATGAGGAAAGCTTTGGTATAGCTGCAGTATGACCAGTGGATTTACTGAGCAGTCAGATGTGTTCATCACGACCTTCCCTTTGTGATGCTTCTGAGTTGATTTTAATACATGAAAAACTAGTGACACTGGTATGAATCACACCTTTGTCATGGCTGTGTTGCCATGCCTGTGCATGTCTCCCAGCATCCGCTTTTTCTGCATGAAGACAGTTGTTTCTTTTTCCATTCATCCTCCTACACAGTCTTCTTCAGGGAAGACTTACCACTGCTGCCAATAACCGAATAGGCAGTCTTATCATCACAGGCGACGCCCACACCTTTTTTCTCCCCTCCCCCCACCCCCCACTCCCATGTTATCCCATGTATATTATTAACTCAGCATGTAACGGAGGGAGGGCTTTAGCAAGGTGATGCCTGGGTGAAAATGTCACAGTGGTTTTTGCACTTTGAACAATAGAGTTATATGTACATATATATATTTTGGCATATTTACAACCCTTTCATCATTCAGTGCAGTGGCTGTGTCTGGTCTTCACTCATCTCCCCGTTGGCCAGTGCACTGGAGGGTATATTTTCACTGCTGATTGAAGCTGACGTCTTAAAAGCTCTTTCCGTGCCTTTAAACAATGATCTAATGTTGGTCAACTTGCATTCAGAACCCTTGTCCTGTCAACATCTCCCCTACAGCTGTGCATTCACCATCAGTTTCATCCATGTGCATGCGTCGGGTATGTTTCTGTCTTTCTACATATGGTCTGGAGAGATTTGAAAGAGTATTTTCAAAATGAACTTGACAAGACCACTGACAATTGCGAACAAGAGAACCATCTCTCTCTTCTGATCTGACAGCGCATATCCATAATGTGACATGTGCTGGTTTTTGAAGTTTCACCAAATGATATTCTTCTTTTAAGGAGATCGCAAAAGAAAAATCAAAATCAATGTGAACATGGAAAAAACAGGATGAAAATCAAGACTGTCTTTCTTTTTTACTTAAAGCTTTTCCGCTTACTTATTACCCCCCACCCCCTTCCACCAAGGCAGTTGAAGGGGTGGTTCGAAAAAAAAGTGTCTAATCTCTGGCCAGTTCTTCACACTTCGACAGCCAATGAACCGGCTTTCGGCCAGGAAAATTGGTTCCAGAGTGGCACCAACACTTTGCTGGTCTACAACCAAGAACCGCTCACGTCAGGGGCAGGGGACAGGATTATGGCGACCAACGAGACCAACTAAAACTTGGTGATCGCCATTTTTAAAAACACAGAGCTATTCTGCTTAATCCAAATAAGAAAAAACAGAGCTTCAGTATTAACGTGGAATCAAACCAGCAGTATGTAGACAGCGGATGAGGTATTAATCTCATTTTCAATGCCAGCTGGCCTTTATAAACGATGTTGCTAACACCAGCGCTAAAAGTAGCTTTTAACAAATGCTGATTGTAGTTTGCAGTGGCATTTATGAATGCAGACTAGTATAATTGAATATCACATAGCAGGGAAAATGAGATGAACAATGATTTCATCAGCTTTCCAGCAGTGGTCCATGGGAGAGACAAATTGTCTCCGTTCACCATCGTCCTCAACAGATGTTCAGAATAAACTAGAGGAAGCTTTAATAATGAAACCGATGTCCAATCAGATGAATACAGCGACGTGATGACATAACTCTATGGTGGCTCTCTAGCCTGTGGAAAAGCAAACTAACTGTATCTTAAAAGGTTCACAGTTAAACCAATTCCAAATATGCACGAGCACCTGGTTCACATTGGTGGACAGAAGGTATCTGTGTGAGATTAGAAAATGTCGTAGTTGGACGCCATCTTGTGGTAATATCTAAAATGACATCAATAGAAATGTCCCATTTTTACAGGGGCTGATTGATTTTCCCATTAACAAAAAATGTGTTATTGGGATTGTTTGAAAGATTAGTTTTTTTATTTGAAGCTTCAGTTAATCATTATTGGCCAATAAAGTGATTATTGCTTTTCTCAGTTTTGCATTATTGTAAGTTGAATATCTTCACGCTTTGAACTATCGTGATCTTTAGGGTAATTGTGATGGTTACTTTTTACAGTTTCCAATATGTTACAGGGCAAACAGTCAGTCGATCTATCAAGAAAATGGTCGGTACAGTAATCAATAATGACAATAATTGTTAGTTGCGGCACACGTAGCGGCTTTAATGTTTAAATGAAATTGATTTTGTGGCTCCGCAACAAGAGTAGGACTTGGAAGAAAGCCTCCGTCTCCATTAGTTTCATATGGCCAAACAAAAATACATAGTCACATAATGGCAGAAATGCTAGAATTAGAACGTCGCCAAGATCCAATCAATAGTTTTTTTGGCTTAGGATCTGTTTGTCTATTCAATTTGGTGAAAATTCATTCATAATTTGAAGGTTTCCTGCTGACAGACAGCCAAACAAATGTATTGCATGAAAATAGCTTCTTTGGCAGACGTAGCACTTTAATGGAGAGCTGCAGCCAGCAAATGCAGAGGTCATGAGTACATCTTTCTCTAGCACCATCCCTCCTATCTAACAGAATGTTTGAGTACAAAGCAAAAAAGGTTTTGCAATTTTAAAACTGATATATATTTACCTGATCAGATATATTTTGTGTCTTTACTGTTCTTTTAATCTCGGTGAAAATCCAAAATCCCTCTATTTTCTTTTATTTTAACGTATCTGCATCCTAAAAGACTCTCATTTTAAAACAATATCAGAATTTGACCTTTAAATGAAATTAAATAGCCTAGCTCTGTCTAAAGATATCAAAATCTGGCCGTTAATATGTAATATCTTGTTTGTGTAATCAAGATACACAACTAAACTCTTGTTTAGTTCCCTTAAACAAGAACTAAAGTATACAAAGTACTACATACACACTGGATTGTGGTATAAATCTTCATTTAACTCTCCATCAGGTAGTTAATAGGCTTCCCAAAATGTGGAATTGTGTGCAATATATTTGTAATGTAGAATGTCAAATCCAAAGGTCTTTAAAACCACTAATTCCTAAGTAATGTGGTGAAAGGCATGGATTTGGTTGGACTTGGTGTCCCCAATGTCGGCCCTTTGTTGTCCCTCAGTCAACTCCGATGAGGGAATATTGATGTCAGTGTCAAACATACAGTGTGGCTGAATTGGCAGCATGGATGTGCTCCACTGAGAACCCTAAAGAAATTAAAGAATGTGTCCATTAGTGGACAGTTTGATGGTTTCTATATTTCTGATCTGTCCACACAGTCCTAACCTTATTTCCCCTCTCACCCCTCCTCCCTTCCCCTCTTTGTCTCCCACAGGGCCGTATATGTAGGAAAGCAGGGAAGTCCAAGAAAGCTTTCAGTCGTAAGGAAGCCGAGGCCACCTTCAAGTCCCTGGTGAAGACCCACGAGAAGTACGGCTGGGTGTCCCCGCCTGTGTCCGACGGCTGAGCGCTCGGCCGCCGAACCTCCAACCCCCGCGCTAGCCGGACCAATCCAGCTAGCCCCGACACGCAAAACGACACACCACGCTAACTCAACAATCTCTCATCTTCACCTTTTCTTGTTTCACTCAAGATTTTTTTTTCTTAGTTTTGTGTGTCTCTGTTAATTTGTTTTTCGTCATCATCTCCACTGAAACTGTCGGAGAGCTGACATGCGATCATCATCATCACTCCTCCACCAAGAAGCGACTCTTTGGTTCACCTCCCTCTGGCCCAGGGATTCACTCCCCCGTTTCAGAAAGGCCTGAGAGGGAGGTGCGTGTGTGTGTGTATGTATGTGTGTGTCACTCCATCGGACATCAGCTGGGAGTGTGTGCACGTGCATTGGAGTGTGCGTTACTGTTGGTGGATTTCTTTATTGTTCATTTCCCCCCCCCCAACGCACACCCATGCACGTGCAGTCGGACAGATCGGACAGTGTGGACTTTTCCACCTATGTGAAAGACTACTGAATGAAGGAGACTCGTCTCCCTCTCCTGTCCTTGCCACCCCATCCCATCCTCTCCTCTGTCTCCATCCCTCGTTCCTTTCTTCTCTTTAGCACTGAACTCACATTACATCCCACCATCTCTCTCTGTAGCTGTCGGGTCATTTACATATAAATGAAGCTGTTAATGTTTAATAGACGGGCAGCGCACTGGCGTTTATACTCACTCATTCACTCCTTCATTTCCCCTTTCTTTCGACTGTGCCGTTGCTCACAGTTCAATGCAACATGAAGATTGTAATTTACATGGAGCTGTGCTCTTTTTCTCTCTCTCTCGCTCTCTATCTCTTTCTTTCTTTAGCTCGCTCGTTCACTTTGATTCTCTTTCTTTCTCTCCGTCTCTTGTGGCTAAATTTAGAGCTCACTGTTGCGTAGATGGATATTGATTTCTAATGGAGAAAAAAAAGTCACATGTTGCTTTATGCAGAGACTATGTATGATAAATAGAATGACGGTCAATCACCTCTCTTTCTTTCTCTCTCTACTCTCATGTTATTGTGTGTGTGTGCGTGTAGGAGAGGAAGAAGACTGTAATTCACATGATTTAGATACCAGATGGTACAGCTGAAGGCCAGGCCTCAGTATGTATGTGTGTGTGTGTGTGTGTAAGCAAGGGAGACAACCCTTTAAACAGAGAAAATATGATTTACTGTGAATGACACTAAGGCCTAAAGGGAGTGCTGTTTTTTTTTTTTTGCTAACTTACTCTCCGTCTTGTTTCACTGTCTATGTCAGCTCCTGAATATTATTACTGTAAACACGTGTGCAGTTGTGACCGAATATCTACGTGCACATAGCCTCGTTTGTCTTCTCCGATCCATGTAAAGAACTAGAGGTCAGTAGAAAATACGCTATAGCCGTGCTCCGGATGCGCACACACACACTTAGCCTCACCCACACAGTCACACAACACACACACACTCCTTCGTGCATACACCTGCGGCCTTGACGGCAGCGGTAACACCTAGAAATGAAGACAGACAGGAGCTCCAGCGCCGCCGTGGATGGAGTGGTGCTTTAAATGAGTGTACGCTTCAGAGCCCGCCTGATTGATGTCTGCTGAAAGAGAGGGACTGAAGGCAATAGGGAGAAGAGGAGGAGGAGAAGATGAAGAACAGAGGGAGAGGAGGGAATCGTGCGAGCTTTGATCACTGCCGGCTGCTTCTCGGAAATGTCAGGTGGCTTGCAAAATGGCCGAAGACAGATATTATTTGCTCTACCTGCTTTGATTACTTGAGAGACACAGAGTTCCTGAGTTCCAACCTTTAAGAGGACTTTATAAATATCTAATATTAACTGTACGGCCGCAGCAGCAGTCTTAATCAATCAAGAGCCCAGTAGTCACAGACTATCTGTCCGTCCAGTCCAGTGGGCTCCTCGTGTGTTTGTTTTGCTATCTGCCAGTTAAATGTCAGACGGAAGGCTGCTAATTGGTCTGACATTTCAGCAGAGCGTCATTAGAGAAGAGCAGCGAGAGCAGAAGGATGGAGGATGTCAAACCTCCCGCTCGGCACTGACATTTTGTCACTTTCCTTTTCTACCCTGTTTTTGGAGGGAGGGGGTTCAGTGAGACAAGGTTGCGGTATAGGAGCAGCTCTCAGTGCACGCAACCCTGATCGTAGAGCGGGATGTTCAAAACACTAAAGGTGGACTAATGGTTCCACTATGGTGTCCGTTTGTGGATCTACGGTTTGTGTGCGGTCCTCCAACAAGCCAACAGCGCCACACCACTTGGCGATGACGCTATGTGTAGGTCGAATGCTGATTGGTTGGAAGGTTGGCTTAAACCGGAAAGAGTAAACAGTCCTTCCGGGATGACAATGCATGCGTTTGCGACTGCTGATGCATCAGGCTTTGGTTTTGCTGCACTACTCTCCACTAGGATTGTCTTTTCCGCGGCAGGCGCAAAAGTAAAAGGACCAACAACTGCACAAACACCAACAAGAGCAGCCTATGTTTCCAGCTGTTCAACATATTCTCGACACTACGTAGACACGTGTCGCAGCAGTATTTTTTGGCCTTGAGCCCAATCTGAGCCGTGCTGCCAGCATGCCACGTTTGGATTGGGTCGCGACGTGTCTCGAAGCTCCCCTCGTGTTGCGTTTGTGGTCGATAATGCCCGTCTGTGTCCGAGTGCAGGTTTAAGCAAATATGTGTGTTATACTCCCATCATGAAAAAAAAGACAAGAGACAAACAACAAAACACCATCTGGTATGTGATCATGTACGAAAGTGTGTTAGTCCTCTTTGAATTTGGCTAGTCATTTCAGGGTCGATCGTATAGTGATCTCTTGGCTTGTCAGCGGAGAAAACTGTAAACTGAATTATTATTATTAAGACAAAATATCTCAAACGCTGAGTGTTTGCTGGTCTCAAGAGAATAATTTTGTGATATAGTTTAGATTGGTAGTTTGCAGACACTAACTGGGTGAACTGATTATGTTGTATTATATCTGCATGTGATATGTGATTGGTAGCTAGCTACTGTATATCTTTTTTCAAGAAAAGCAAGAAAAAATATGGGGGAAAAACAAAAAATGCAAATGCTTCTCTTTTCTTGGTAATTCTTTTCTCTTTTTTGGGGGTTCCGTACTGTATGTATTTTTCTTTTCTTTCTAAGCGTCCTAAAAATGTCACATTGTGTTATATGAATGTTTGTGTTTTAATTTATTTGTGGTTTGCCAAAATGAAGATTTGAAGCATGTTGCAGGCATTGTCACAAGAAAACGAGAAGAAAAAAAAATACTAAGAATGATAGCCTATGTATTTGTGTGATCGGGGAAGGTGTGTTTATTTGGGGGGGATTTCAGGGAGCAAAGAAGGACAGAAGGTTGTAAAGCCTCAAGATAATAAAGGAAGTATTTTGGGAGCGCATCACAGTGGAAGAAAATCCCCTCGCTCCCTTGAATACTTCCTAGTCCCCTCCATGATGTCACTACTGTCCCTTCCCCATTGGTCCTGCTCTATACAGTGATTTGGCTTGTGGGTAATGCAGTCAACACAAAGATCTGGACTGAAGTTCCCCTCAGTCACAGATCTAGGATCAGTATGACCTCCCTATGCTTCAAATCTACCTGGGAATCTGACCTGTGATCAGTAACTGCGGGCAACTTGGTCCCACTCCTGACTCGAGTGTTTGGTCGAGACCGAGGTCTTAAAAGTTCAAAAGGTGAAAGGTCATTGCAAGACCAAACAGGAATGTGCAATAAAAGTTACAGCTTATTCAAACTCTGCTGATTTGGTGGTTTTGTTTCATATCTGCACCATGAGTTAATGTCACATCTGAGAGCTTGTGGGCGTTCCCGCTACACTTTCATACATTGTAATGACCCACTTCGGGCTGCTGTGTCCTCTGCCTGGCCCCTGCATTGTCCTACTTTAATTTACTGCAGTCGATAAGACATTGTTTCTGACATCCTCAGTAAGGACAGACTGTAATCACTCGTACTTTTCTCCTGTGCTTTTACCAGCTGGCACATCCAGCTTGACGGAAACACAGTGTTCCCTCTGTGAGGCAGAGTGGTTGCCTGTAAGTGGATGTGTTGAAGAGCGTGTGTGCAGGGGTCATGGTGACAGATTAAGGTTGGTCTCCAACTGAACATAATATTTAAAGAGTCGTGCTGGCAAAAAATGTAGTTTTTCACCTTGTTAACATGTCCTTATTGTGTGTTTTATGCACTGGAGGACAAATCATGAGCAAAATTAGCAGTCAGTGCAGTGGCTGAACTTTTCTACCTTGAAACTGCAATGTAACAATAACAGTCTCAAAAACACAGATTCAGACTTCTGGTGGTTTCATACATAACGAAACCTAAGAAACCAAGCCTGCAGGTTGAAGCTTTCTGTTTCTTTTTTTATTCTTCAGAATAGGTTTCTGGTTTGAACATGTATGGCTGAATTACTCTAATATAACAACTAGAGTAATGGTGTGCTGGAGTTGCAGTGAGTGGGGAGGGGTGGGTGAAGACAGAGAAGCAGGGACTTCATAGATCTGCACAGTCTGCAGGAAGTAACAGTGTAGAGTTACATCTGAGCAATTTTTAGGCAGAAAGTTATTATTTTTATGGAAAAACCTCTCAACATGTAACTTTGATAAACTGAGATGATTATTTTTTGGGGTTATAGCAAGAACTGGAGAGTGGTCATTTTTTTCAGTCTGGATCTTATTACCATCATCTGGTCATCATTTACATCAGTTATGATCACACTTTACACCAGCTGCATTGTGGAGATTTTGCAAACAGCACCAGAGGGGTCTAACATAGAAAAAATGACAAGCAAAGTGTAAATAAAAACGCTACTCAACTTGAAAGTAGCAAACTTTAAAATAATTACCTAATTTTTCCATTGTAAATACAAATAAAGATTTTGCAGCTATCACACTGATCACAGTTGTGCAGGTACAAGTTTTCTATACAGTAGGAGATTCACTTTTACGTTCACTTCTAGGGAACTGGTGTAGAAAACAAAAAGTAGGTGTTTATTTACAACACTATCCACCCATCCACACACACACAGGTGATGTTGCTTATTTTAGAGGATTAGGTGTCTTCTCTGGGCTGCGTGTTCATGTACTGACAGCATTCGACTGATATCTCCCTCACTCTACTCCATCTTTGTTGCACAAGACAAATGAAAACTTCATCCTTTGAATCCAGTTACATAATTTCAGCTGGCTCCGCCCACAACCAACCTGATCTCATAACTGTGTGGTTGTGCAGGGCGTTTAAATTAAGTAGAAAAGCTTACGTTTCTTCATCATTGATTCCCATGAGAATTGCTGATAAACAAGTGAATGACAGAAATGTTTAAAGCAGACTATTTCCTTTTACTCTCCTATCACAGATGTCTTTAATCTTGCAGTCATTCAGTCTGTTTAAAGTGGCAATATGCAACTTTTTTGCTTCTGTTTATCATTATTCAGTGACTCTTGATAGCACAATGCAATGACTATAGAATAATGACACCATCTGCATTCACCTGACTGTGACACTCACTTTCACTACACACTTGCGTCTGCCACTGGGTATGAAATCTCCCAGGAAAATTGAAGCCTAATTTACGGTGCAAACAAAGCCCGTCTGCAATTGAGTGACCAAAACAGGAAGAGCATAGAGCCTTTGTTTTCCCCGGTAGCTATCAGGAGCTTTCCTCAGGTAGCTGCAAAGGCAGATGGTAGAACAACTGGAGCAGCTGTGGAAACTGCCCAGCAAAAGAAAACAGCCCTGTTGTCAGAGTAGGCGAAGAAAGTGAAGAGGGAGAAAGACAGACACTGAGGTAAAACAACCTAAGATGGGCATTCACGCCGTGGAAACGGCACCAGGACTCAAGAGGTTTCAACATTTCTCTGCATCAGTACGTAACAATACCTGCCTACGTGTTAATACAATCGGCTGTTTTACACTGGCTACAGTGGTTAGCACTGTCGCCTCACAGCTAGAAGTTCCTGGGTTCGTGTCCTAGCCTGAGGTCTTTCTGTGTGGAGTTTGCATGTTCTCCCTGTGGCTGTGTGGGTTCTCGCCGGGTGCTCCAGCTTCCTCCCACAGTCCAAAGACATGCTGAGGTTAACTGATGATTGTAAATTGTCCGTAGGTGTGAATGTGAGTGTGCTTAGGTTGTCTGTCTCCCTGTGTAGCCTGTGATAGACTGGTTCCAGCCCCCCTGTGATGGATGGATGGATGGATTTTACGGTTATTTCTTGCTTTAGACCAGGGGTCTCAAACTCAACTTACCTGGTTGCCGCTGGAGGTAGAGTCTAGGTGTGGCAGGGCCGCATCAAGTATTCGAAAAAGAAAAAAAGTACATCTGATCCAATCTTCTCAATCTTTATTATTAACAGTTCTTCAACATGAATGGGTTCTTCTGAACATAGGCTTCTCTTTCCTACTCCTTGCTGCCAGAGACCTGGCAGTGCTTCCTCTCACACAGCTGAGCCACATTTGGCCTGAGGGAGGAAGCAGTTGAGACCCTCAGTATGGCTTGAAGATGCTCACCAGTAAGTTTGGACCTGTACTTTGACTTATTAAAGTTCATGGTGGAGAAGAGCTTTTCACACAGATATGTGCTCCCAAAAAGGCACATGCTCTGCTTGAACATCCTGGAAAGCTCAGGGAAGGTGGGGGGCAATTCTCTCAAAAATTATCCACGCTTGTCTGCTTTTCCACTCACCTCCATGAACTGGGCTTTGAGTTCAGAACTGCACTGCAGGTCAATGAGCTCCATTTGAAGACAGGAGGGGCATCTTGCACATCCAAGGAGAAGCAAAAATTAAAAGTGGGTCTGTTTGTCCTGAAGTCTGAAAACCTGTGATCATATTCCTCCTGTAGCTTC
>OMNN01079997.1:30188-41064 GCA_900302755.1 Chromis chromis | reverse complement strand
TAGATTAGATTAGATTAGATTAGATTCGACTTTATTAATCCCACAGCGGGGAAATTCCCTTGTTACAGCCGACCACAAAATTACACACAAAAATTGTAAACATATACAGAAGAATAAAAGATTTCACAATAAAATAAACAATCCAATAGAAAAAGGCATTTAACAATATACTATATACAAACCTAGTGCAATGATATGAAAGAGTGTGGAGAGTGCAATTAAATAAAATATATGCAGAAGAGAAGTGCATTGTAGCTGTCTGAAACCGTCCAAGTACTGATTACAATCAGATAGTATTGCACACAATGACAGTACAGGAAACTACAACACGTTCAGGTTGAGCTGGTGTTGTAGAGTCTAATGGCAGCAGGTATGAATGACCTGCGGTAGCGTTCCTTCTTACACCGTGGATGTAACAGTCTGCTGCTGAAGGAGCTGCTCAAAGACCCCACAGTGTCATGCAGGGGGTGAGAGGTGTTGTCCATGATGGATGTCAGCTTGGTTAACATCCTCCTCTCACCCACCTCCTCTATGGAGTCCAGTGGACAGTCCAGGACAGAGCTCGCTCTTCTAATCAGTTTATTGAATAATAATAAAATATAATAAATAAAAAAAATAAAATAATAAAAATAATAAAATTATACACTGACATGTCGAAGTTCTGTAACTTACCACAGTTATTTGAATAAAGGCTTTCTGTTCACTGCAGAGGCTGTATTAACTTATTTTCCCCTCAATAGAACAGCACACAGTGTAATTTGACTAAACTTTTGCATGCAACCATCCTGCGCTAACTAGACCGATCAATCTGTCAGTCCGGCTCTAACCAGGTCTTCCCGTTCCACCCATGGACAATGGCAACAGTAGGATAAGTGGATAAATAGCTCCTATAAATAGTCTTGTCATTTCCTAAGCTCTGATAATGCAGCGGGCCGACAGCATGTGCATCGGGCACCACTTCACAACAACGCCTGATAGGTCGTAATTACAAGATGGTAATTGTGCTGTGTGTGTGCTGTGTGTACTCCGTGTACTCCGGTGCGTGTGCGTAATTATGTGACAAAAGCATCGTCGTGATGAGGACATGCGAGCAGACAATGAGGGCCCCTCGTATTTGCTGGTGGAGTGAGGGGGAAGAGGAGTCAGGGTTACTTTAAAGCCCATTTTGGAGGTTACCATGATACATCCTTTGTACTTTCTCCACTAAGCTATATTACAAAATGAGAGAAAATGGAGGCTTATTGTCAGGCTGCATTATACTTTATTATTCAAATTACACTGCCTACAATGAGGATAATCTTCCCCCAATGTGTTTTTAATTTCCATAACTAATTTTTTCTCATTCCGCCTTGTGTGTCTCGGTCCTAGTCTAAATTATTTGCCCAGCTGGTTCAGTGAAACAGGATTGAATTCTAATGTCAAAAGCCTGAATGAAAAGCATCAGCCTTCAAAGGTTGATAAACTCAGTAACACAGGTAGTCATTAGGTGATTGTGGCCATACTCAGGGTGTGTGCTTCTTTTTTGGGACCTGCTAAAGCATTCGACCCAAGCAGCCAAGCAGACAAGGACTCTGGATGCACAGCCAAATTGTCAGTGCCAGGCTGATTACTTGTCTGGCACTAAAACCAATATTCAAAAAGAGGAACATTATTATTGTCATAAAGACCTGGGAATGCACACGATTATAGCTACACTAAGGAGTGTATTAAGTGAGACGGCACAGAAAACTAAACACTGCTCCACATACAAAGAGACTCACACGTTTGACAGCTTGGAAGACAACTTGTCAGTGTAACCCTGCACACAATGAGCTGTCCGATGAGGCACTTGTTCCATCGCCCAAAAGCATCAAGAATCTCTGGATTTTAAGATTATTTCAGCTGCAGTCAGTCAATTAAAATCACATATACTCTTCAAACTACCTATCGGTTGATACGATTAATAGGCCACAATGCAAAGAGTGCACTCTACCTGATAGCCTTAATAGCTTAAATGATTTAGAAATAAATATAAAAAGCTAGTATTTGCAGTATAAATTATAGTTAGACCATTTATCAGAGCAAGAAACTGTAAAAAAACAGAAAGTCTCATTGGATTTTAAACCTTTTTAAAACTAATTATGTGTAACTTTGTCATGAAAACGACCCAAATCTAAGCCTAAAATTGCGATATTTAAACAAAATCCCTGTATTCTATTTATTTCAATTTTTGTAATTCAAATAATCAAAGAATTTCAGCTTCTGTTTTTTTCCTCTGACATACACTCACTCACTCGCCACTTTATTAGGTACACCTGTTCAATAGCTAATCAGCCAATCACACAAATAGAAGATTGGAAAAACGATGCCTGGTCTGATGAGTTTCGATTTCAGCTACGACGTTCAGATGGTAGGGTCAGAATTTGGCGTAAACAACATGAAAGCATGGATCATTCCTGCCTTGTAACAACGGTAAAGGCTGCTGGTGGTGGTGTAAAGGTGTGGGGGATATTTTCTTGGCACACTTTGGGCCCCTTAGTACCAACTGAGCATCGTTTAAACGCCACAGCCTACCCGAGTTTTGTTGCTGACCATGTCCATCCCTTTATGACCACAGTGTGCCCATCTTCTGATGCTACTTCCAGCAGGATAATGCTCCATGTCACAAAGCTCAAATCATCTCAAACTGGTTTCTTGAACATGACAATGAGTCTCCACAGTCACCAGATCCAATCCAATATAGCACCTTTGGGATGTGGTAGAACGGGAGATTCGTATCAGGGTTGTGCAGCCGACAAATCTGCAGCAACTGCGTGATGCTATCATGTCAATATGGACCAAAATCTCTGAGGAATGTTTCCAACACCTTGTTGAAAGTATGCCACGAAGAATTAAGGCAGTTCTGAAGGCAAAGGGGGTCCAACATTTTACTAGCAACGTGTGCCTAATAAAGTGGCCAGTGAGTGTATATCATAGCTGTAGCATGTATTTTTTAGGTTCTCTCTACTGAATGCCCAGAAACTGCTTTGGGTTGAGCTTATTGTGGTTATTTAATACTGAAATCATAACAGACGCTGAGCCAAACAGTGTGCACTTGCCTGTATTCATATGTATTCAAAAAATAGATCTATATCAACTGGTGATTACATTCCTAAGCAACATAACACAGTCAAGTTATCCTACCGTTTTCTGATGAACTTGTAACAAAAATGTTGGTTTTGTGCAAACTGCTGTTTTTTCCCTCCATTTTAATAAAGGCAGACACACCAACGACTTCTTCGACATGGTGTCAGTTAGTTTGGAGCCAATTCTGAATAAACGTTAAGTAAACATTACATAAGTTAGACTCAGTAGTCTCCCTTGGTTTTGGGTTTAAAGTTGTTGTTGACAGGTGGTCTGTCCCTCCTGCTGCCAAAGATAATGGGTTAATCCTGGAAGGTTATTGATGTAGCGCTTTTCTCCTTATGAGAGTAACACCTGCGATTGTCCAACCAATGAGCATTTGGTCAGATGAGAGCATATCGACCAACCAATCTACCAGTCCACATGGAGACTACAGCCCTAGATTCAGTTAAAATGCAGCATGGACTGAGAACCGTTTACATCTCTCATCTTCTCTATTGATCGTCCCTGTTCCTCATGGTTTGATCAATTACTCCCCACTATTCCATGTTCCCAGTCATAGTCTGGAGGTTTGGATAAAGTCTTTTTCACGCCTGTTCTCAGACGGTGGAACAGTTTATCCCTTTCTTTGAGGCCTTCCTTCTCAATCACCACTTTATATAACTGCATTTCTTGAGGGACACTGCATGGAGTAAACAGATTTTAGGCCTGTACTGGGCGCCCACAACTAATTTCAGAATCTGAATTTCTGCTCGGTCAGTTGACCTGCTGTCTGAAGGGGGTCATAATGTCTGATATGTACAATGACTGATCTGGCTCACAGAGAATTGCTTGGATTTCTGGCAAAGTTTAGGTCCTTGTAGTTTGAACAGCTCCGCAGTCTGATCACCCACATGATGGCAGTCAAAAGATTAGTAAAAAATTGTGGTGAAATAGTTTTACTGTTACTGAAGCAGCGTTTTAAATGTTGTGGCTAAAAATCTGTCTTGATACTGCTGTGCTATAAATTTGACTTGGCTGCAGAACAGACTACATCCATCCTACCGCAGCTCCATATTATCCTGTTTTACTTCTTACTTACAGTTTAATTGTGCAAAGGAAAGCCGCCTTTTGTAAACACTGTGGAGACTGCAGTTATCTCAATAAACATTATTGGAATTGTCAGTGAACAAAACCAACCGGACTTGTGAGAAAGATGCAGGTTCTGGCTGTGCAGGGAGGCCAATTAAAACATGAAATGTGAGTCTTCACAATGTATAAGTTTAATAAAAATGCACAGTGTCTGCCTACGTTAATATGACTACATGAAAGCATTAAAACGGCCCAAAGACCTTCTTCAGGTTATTTCCCCTGAGAGATCTCTGTGCGGCGTTGTGCTGTGCTTTGTATGTTTCTCTAGAAAAATGTAATGTCACATACTTTAATGCACCAGTCAGGGTTTAACAGCTGATGGTATCATTGTCTTACAGATCTGATTAAATCTCAACCATATATCTGTTGTTGTCAGAACTTTAGAGCCAGAAACCATAAAAACAGGAAGAATCATTGGATTTTAAACCTTTCAACGGTCATGAATCCAATCATGCGTGATTTTTGGTTTTGTTGTTAAAATTAATTAAATCTAAGCTTAAAATTGTGATATTTAATCAAAATGACTTTATTTTAGATGTCGCATTTAAAAAAATGCCCAAAATAAACCTTTGCACTAAGAAGATTCAGTAAATAAAAAAAACTTTCTGTGCTACTCAATTGTGAAGCTACAAGTAATTCAGCTGCTACAAACAATAGCGGGACAGAAATCCAGGGACTGTTCGGCTGAACTGCAGGCTGTGTTTACACAGAGGAGATAGGAGACGAGAATGGAAACAAATTAATAATGCAAGTTGTAAAATATGTGGAGCAATCATGTTTTTAGTATTTGCAAAACCTGTGGGCAGTGGTGGCCTATTGGTTTGTGAAGGGAGCTTGTAACCGGTGGGTCGCCGGTTTGAGTCCCTGGACTGGCAAGAGGTTGAGGTCGGGAAGTGAGAGCGACCGCTTGTCCCAGTCACCACCACTGTGGGCCCTTGAGCAAGGCCCTTAACCCGTGACTGCTCCCCGGACGCTGCACCACGGCAGCCCACTGCTCCTAGTAAGTATAGTTAAGGTTAACTTTGAATAGGATGGGTCAAATGCAGAGAAGGAATTTCCCCAAGGGGATCAATAAATGTTATATTAGTTCCATCTACTTCTGGCCATGGTTGTGCTGTTTCCAAAAAGTTGCAGGACTTCACATTGCATTATGTAGTCATGACAATCTGTTCTTCCAGTAGTGTCGCATTGCCTCATCTACCTTTACATAATTGTGTTTAGCTCTGGAGAACGGTCCAGCTGCACATTATTTTCATTCTGCTGTAGGGTATAAAAAACACTCTGCCTTGTTTGTATTTCTTTAATTTAATCCCAATCATCTTGGGCGGTGCTGAGCCTACTGTGCAGTGACAGTGTCCCTGCAAAATAGTGACAGGGGGGATTGTTTTGATGGAACATTTGTACGCAGGGAGGCGAGAGCTGTCACTAAAATGGCTAATTCACTGAAATAACCAAGCAGGCCTGCCTTGTTGCACGATCTTCTTTAAAACTTGCCATTTTCAGCATGTAGGATGCTGCTCTGAGGTCGTTGTTGTTGCTTCCTGTAGTGAACAGAAATTTTGAAAGGGGAAACGCACAAATAGCTGAAAGGGGAGGAGAAAGCTGCATAAAGCATTGTTGTTTTTTTACAACATTTTATCCATTTTTTTTGTTGAAATTATTGAATTCTATTTCATGTTTCTGCAAAGCACTCTGGCCTTTATTTCTTGTTTTAAATGTGTGGCTGTGTAGCAGCAGTGAGCACAGGAGGATTGTTGCCTCACAGCAAGACGGTTCAAACCTCTCTGCGTGGTGTCTGTATTTTCCTCCTGTGTCTGTGCTGATTTTGTCCTGCTGCTTCACTTTCCTCCCACTGACCAAACACATGCAGGTTAGGTTAATTGGTGACTCTAAATTGCTTGTAGCATTAATGGTTGTCTGCAGTCGAGCTGCACCTTTCTGAAGCGGACTATCAGAGTCACTTTGCAGCGTGATTGGACAGGTGTGTGAAGGTACAGCAGGAACTGAACCTCACTTCTTCTACTCTTTACTACTTCTGCCACTTGTGAACAACATATGCATTGCCTCAACAACAAAGACATGTAAGGCCCACACAGAGATCAGGAATACAGACAGAAAGAAGCGATAATTGTCTTCAAGTGTGGCCATTCAGTAGCCTGATAATGAGGATAAGCTCTCATTCATGCAACTTTATTTGTATTTGATTGCATAGCATGCTTTGCAGGGTATGTATAATGTAATAATATGGTTATTACAGGGTTACAACTGTAATTTCCTTAAACAGTTAATTACTGTATAATTGGTTATAAGAGTCCACAGTAGATTATGAGGTACTCTATACTGCAACTAGACGTTCCAAAAATATACTGTATTTAGATAGCCTTTCCACTGTAATCAACATTAACCTTGCCTATTAATTACGGCCTTCTCTTCTCTTTGAATGTATAAGCACTAAGTACTGTTAATTGCAGGCATATGTAGTATGCATCTTTAATCTTTATAATCCAGAATTGAGATCAACCAACTCTGTTTAACATTTAAAAATGCATAAAGCACTGACACAACTAAAACAATAAACAATGATGGATGAGGCAAGTTTCATTTTAATGGACTGGGACATTTATTTAAACGCAGCAATATACACCGATCAGTCACAACATCATGACCACTGACAGGTGAAGTGAATAGCATTGATCATATTGGTACTATGTGGTGTTCTGCTGGAAAACCATGGATTTTAACATCCGTGTTGATGAGACTTAGACACCCAAATAAACATTGTCCCAGAACAAGCACACTCCCTCATGCAAATGGAAATCCCAAATGTCACTGGCCTACCCCCGCAGGAAAATGCACCCCAACACATGGCAAAAATATCAAACAATCAGGAACATCTTGAGGAACATGACAATGGGCCAAGAGATGGTCTGATAGTCTGATTGACAGAGGCCCCACTGCACAACCCAGAGTACCCAAAGGATCCACTGCCAACATCCTGGTGCCAGACCCCATAGGACACCCTGAGAGGTCCATGCCCAATGGTTCAGAGCATTTTTGACCACATAAGGGGGACCAATACAATATTAGGCAGGTGGTCATAATGTTATGCCTGATCGGTGTATGATTGTTGTCTATTAAGGTAAAATCATTTAATCTAATGTAAAAATAAATAAAAATGGCCTATCTCAGGGCATCAGTGTAAAGTTAGAAAAAAATATCCTCAGCTTCCTAAATCAATCAATTGAACTTTTTGTTCAATTCACATGATAGATTTATACAGTAGAGTGCTGTTATGGTCCGTATTAACATTACATGGTTGTTATTTGAATTTAGCTGCATGTGTACAGTAATTAATTACAGTACACGTTATTCATGGTTTTAATGTTGCAGCTGATCTGTGTATATGAACCCTTGAGAAAAGTGGATATGTGGGCGAGGATTCAGAGGTCTGGAGCCAGGCTAATCAACCAGAGCACAATGCTTTTGCCTACAGATGTAGTTAGATGACACTTCATACGACCTACTTCATTGTCAGTGTATTGAACCCACACTTAAGAAAAAGGTGAAATTCTTGGTCTTCTCCACTTTGGCATCGACGCTCTTTACCTTCACCACACACAGAACAAACTCCATTAACAGCTTCGCATTCAGCTCAGGTACCATCAGCAGATCAACCTCACGCCCACCAGCAGCCGCAGTTTCACAGACAAACCGGCACACCCGAACACTGCACTTGTCTTGATGACAGAAGCTCTGATGGGCCAAATGCTGATGGTCAAGCTAACTCCTTTTCTCTATTAGCCCCTCATTCACTCCATCTCTCTCCATCTCCCACATCGGCCCAATCAGGCTAATGAGGCTCGCACTTCCTCCATCCCTTCCTGCTCGCTAAAGTGGCGATTGATTGGAGGGGTGGGAAAGCTTTTAACAAGGGAGGGGTGGGAGAGAAATAATTAGCACGAATGAGCTTTTCTGCAAACTCCTTCAATTTGGCTTTTCTTTCTCTGTTTATTTACTGACCCGGACAACATTAGAGATTAACTCTCTGAGGATATGTTAACTTCTCAACGTCAGCGTGTAAATCAATCTGAAGCTGTAAACTGGGGCCCGTTTGTCGAATGCAAACGTCTCGCTGCTCTCAGGTCACAGGCCTGCGATGATGTCCAAGTGGACGAGAGGAGAAGGGGGGAAGGGAGATGATGAAATTATAACAAGTGAAGCTTTTTCTTCCATCTTCCCACTCAAATTGAGACACAAACTAAACATTGGGAGCATGCCGCGGAAACACGAGGCACTGAACCTTGAAAGTTCAGGATTTTCACTACACTGAGAGCATTAATGTCGCTGCCCAAATGACCAGCAAAGTGGTCTTTCTGACAGTTGTACCGTAATTAACTTGGACAGATCTGGACTGGAAAAACTAGAGCAGCAGCCCCGTCTAAATTCACGCTGCAGCCAATTCGCAGAGCCTCCAAACTTCACCCGTGGCAAAGACACAGATACAAGAGGACAGAGGGGACATAACAACACAACTGAGATGAAAAGTGGGAGCGTAGATTTAACTCAGGATAAGACGAGAGTCGGGGGTGGGCTCGTTAACAAACCTCAAAACAGAAGAGAGGCTAGAAAACACTCGCAGAAATCTATAGCTTGACATAAAGTAAAATGTCAGTCAAAAGCTACATTTAAAATGAATCTCAAGCACACAGACCCTGATTACTCACAGTGGTGGAGCTCAGATCGTCTAAAGCCTTACAGATATGAAATACGCCCACAGCCCTCCATTTATTTTAGCATCAAAAATGAGCCACTTCAAGAGGGCGTGGAGGAATAATTCTCTATTCATTTAATATGCCTTTAAATAATATGGGGGATTCAGTGGAAATCCTCAAAACAAATATTCAATATTAGCTCTCTCCAGAAGAGATATTACTGTACATGGACCAGGGTAATTACAGCATGCAAGGCTCCTTGGTGGCAGACTACTGTACTGACATTAAAGATTAACTCAAGCAGGCCTATAAAGAAACATTTTCAAATTCAGAGCTTCAATAAACTCCAGCTTTTGCCAGCGAAGGAAAATATACATTAAAGGGCATTAATGATTGAGACAGCAGCTGTGTTTACACATGAACTCAAGTAATTTCAAGGTCTTTAGATGTGTTCATCACTGCCCTCTCTGTGCTTGTGAATTGAAGATGACACCCAGTGGCTGCACACTAAAGCCTAAATCCATCCTTTAGGCATTTACAAGCTTCAACATCTCCTACTGAATAGATGACATTATTTCAACTACTGGCTAGAGCTTGAAGAAAATGTATTAGTCAATTAAACTGGAAATTAATCAGAAAAAAACTGAATCAATTAATCATGTATGCAATTATTCATGCAGGAATGCCAAAAATGTTCTGGTTCCAGCTCTAAAATGAGACGCTTTCGTGCTTTTCTTTGACTCACATGATAATAAACAAAAAAAATGGGGTTGTGAACTGTTGTTTGTACTAAACTAGTGCTTGGAGCATTTTTTTCCCATCACAGCATCAACCAATTCCTGTTATCTGTTTGATTATTTTGCTCATTTTCCCTGTTTGTCTGCTGCTTACCGGCCTCTCTCTCGTCTTTCACCAGGTCCTCAGCTCTTCCCATTACTCCCAGTCATCTGATCGTTACCTATTCCCCTAATCAGCTCACTCTTGGGAATTTATTGGGTTTTACTGTCCAGTCATTCTATTTTCCAACTGTCTGCTTCTTGTGATCAATTTCCTGCTTCTTTTTTTTTATCTTTACCTGCTTGAGTATCTTCTTGCTTTGTTTGCCTGTTTGGCCTGAGCACCAGTAGAGTACATTTATTTAGCCCTCTGATCCCCAAGCAGTTTCTGGGGATCTGTCATCTGTTTTCACTATAATATATAACATATATATAAAGTCCTGCACCTCTATGGAAACAGCACAACCACGGCTAGAAGCAGAGAATACTAAAAATGTTTTCTGTGTACTATTACACAGTTATATTGCTATAAATCATAAAAGAACCAAAAACTAAAGTTGAATTTCTTTGATAATGTATTATTATTTATGTACATAAAACCTGGAAACAACATATACAATATTTTTCCAAGCGTCCACAGGTGCTACCAATACTAGAAAAAATGGTGACTCTATGTGCTATAGATATTTTATTACTTACATTTTTAATTTTGTTTTCACACTTGTCTCCTATCTGCTCTGTGTAAACACAACCTGCAGTTCAAATAAAAACTCTCTGAATTTTGGCCACATTACTGTTGGTCACAGCTGAGTCACTAACGGCTTAAAGTTTGTGATGAAAAGCACTGAATTGTTCGTATTTTATAGAATCTGCTTCAAGTAAACATTTTACTGAAAAATGTCGAAACTGATCTTGATTAAATATTACCATTTAAAGATCAGATTTGGTTAAGCTTTCCGATGGAACAGCATATTACGGATGAATACTTCAAGGACCATCAGAAAGTCAAAAATCCAACAATTTTTTTCTGTTTTGACACTTTCTGGCTCTGATAAATGGTGTTAGTTTGCCGATTTTTTAAAGACAACATGGCTTTCTGACCCACTGACAGGTTTGGGGGTGTACAAGAACAATGATATTGTCTCATACTACATA
>OMNN01079997.1:0-30168 GCA_900302755.1 Chromis chromis | reverse complement strand
CTACATACCAAATATTATATAAAATTACTACAATTAGCTTAACCTCACTCAGCAACAACATTTAAAAGCTGATAACACATTAAAGAATAAGGAGTAACATTAATCTAATATAACAATAAAATACAACAGATTATTGTTACAGTGTTTTGTTGCTACTTTTTCTTTAGTAATAGATCTCAGTATTGTGGACGACTCAAGTACGAGATTTTGTTTTGCACGTCAAATATAGAAAACTGAACTTGCCGTACTCGAGTCCACTGCCAACGTGACCTTATATTCTCCCATTCACTGACATTTTATCGACAAAATTATTCATCAATTAATCAACAAAGCATTTGTCACATTAATCAGCATTGAAAAAAAATGTTAATTTGCAGCCCTACTGTAACCTGATGAAGAGGTTAATCAAGATCAATCAGAAAATGGTCATAATTGGTACAAAAAAACACCTAAAAATGCACCTAAAAAAACAAGCACACAGTAAAATGTACTTAGGCTCAATACAAAGTAGTTTTTGAGATTAAGCGTGAACTTTGATATGCTTGTATGTTTATTGTGGTACTCAGCCCTGCCTTTGACTCTGCCTACCGCTGCTTACTGTTGACCTCGCTGATTAAAATCCATACAGCTCAGTCTTTCTCTGATGGATTTTCCCTGCACACTCTTTTATTGGCTTTTGCACAGCAAATCCTCTTTACACTTTGAAAAAAAAAACAGAACAGGTTATGTCTCTATTTGGCCGTTTCTGCACAGCGCTCACCACTGTAATTTTTGCCTGGTTTAGTAGCTGGTAGAGGAGAGAGGCGATCATGGCAATGCTAAGTTTTGACAGCACATCATATTTACTCTGAATTTGAAGCTGCATCAGCAATGCCAATTTGCCTCTGTAAGTGCTTGTGTGTACCGACAGTTGACAGGCATATTGTAAGAACATGTCCATTAGCACTGCCTCACAAAACACTAAGTCAGCGCAGTGGGGATACTGCTATAGGAACTAGAGCTAAGAAAGTACAGTTACTACAGCAGGGAGAAGCAGTGCTGCTCACGAGGGATCTGTAACCTGTTCTGCTTCAGAGGAGCAGCATATGAACCCATTTTACATTTCAAGTAAACAATTCAACTTTGGTTTAATACATTTTTACAGATGTAGAAGGTCAGCTGAGAGAAAGCAGCAGATTTTGATTTTATCTTGTTTGAATTTCAGCTCAGCTAATGGATCAAAACTCATGTTTACAATATTACAGTGTCTGTTTTGAGGCTTTCTTAGAGCACACAGACGCATATAAAATATTTGTCTGCAGTCGTAAATTTGGTGTGACATTTTGCATCTTGTAATATGAGCCTGTCCTAAGAGAAGCTGACAAGTGCTCTAGGGTAGATGTATGGTAACTGCAGCAAACAGAGATGGAGAGCATACACTGTGGGGCCTGCAAGACCTCAGCAGCACAAGCAGTCTCTGCTCTGGGATTTCCATCACCTCCTCAGACCCCTGTTACTACCAGAGAGGCTGGGTGGATCACAACAAGCTGCCTCCCCAGATTAAAACCTTAGATAAGTGACTCTGTGACAAACTGGCTGTCATCTAAGGATGAAACACAGCCTTGAAAACATTAATTCCGCTGGCGTAGAAAAATACTACAGCTGGCTACAACTTGATTATCCTCTAATAACTGCGACACGATGTACATACTTAAAACAAACAGACTATGAACAGCTTAAGTGCTAGAAGCTGGACTAGATGCAGTGGTATTCAAAGTAGATCTGCAAAAAAAATCACTTAATCCTTGGCCTGATGCTGGAAAATCCTTTATAAAGTGGTTAAGCATGCAAAAATTCCCACTGTGCTATACGTCCTCTATTACTTCAGTCAAATGAGGAAAATGCAGCTCAGGTGAAATCTGAGAAATAATTTTAGCCGCTCTGAAGCAATTTAGAACAACAAGTCAGGCCTGACAATCTCCCATACACACTCTAGCAGCGTGGCGAAAGCAGGGACGTCTGCCAGGCTGATTTTGGCGCTAAGCACAGCGCTAAGCCCCACTGACAAAGCCAGCTAAGAATCAGTGAAGCCTTGCAGAAGGAGTGTGACGCTGTGCCACTGTAGGGTAATGCTCTTGTAAGGGGCTCTACCTGCAGAGCCAAGGGTTCGCCTGTTTTATCCTCTTAAAATCACCAAACAGGATCAGTGAGCACATCCCTCTCACCTTTCTCCTCCAGCTGTTCCAGTCGACGGCCTGCTGCCTGTCTGAGTCCACTCATCCATGACTTCCCACCCCTCGTCCTCTGTAACCCCCCCCGAGTCCTGCAACCAGCCCCGCTACAGCTACAGGCCATCATCAAGCACGGACTTCTCTGGAATCAATAAAAGATGCTCCACCGCTGGCTTGAATTTATATTTCACCCGATGGAAGCATCGAAGCTCAAAAAATCCTGATGTTCAATTAATAATGCTCAACCCATACATCCGTCCTCATATAGAGCGATGTAATAATGAAAAATTAAGTTGATACTGGCAGGTTTCTGCTGTATATTGACTCTGTCCAATTCAGACTTAAATATCTTTATAGAGGAAAAGGTTATTAACCATTTATTCGTCTCAACCGAATCTATGTTTGCATTTTATATTGTGAGCAGATATTAAATTCCTATTACCTATATCAAGCTGCAACTGACTGATTTATTTATTTGGTGATTATTTTCTCAACTAATTATTCATTTAGGCTATAAAATAAAAATTGTTACAGTCCATAGTGGTGCCTTTAGCTTCCTTGTTCTGTCCAACTGACTGCTCAACTGATAAAATTAATAATTTTTCACATTTAAAAAGCTGGAAAAAGAGAATATTTGTCCTTTTTGCTTGAAAAATTATGTAAAATATTCATTTAATATAAAACTAGCTGCTGATTAATTGGCTGTTGATCAACTAATCGATCATTTGTTGAAGGTAAAATGCGTCAGGATTTAGGTAGGAAACTAAATTTGCATAACGGCCTGAATAAAGTATATTTCATAAGTTGAAACGAATGAGTTCATCGTCGTATTTTAAGCAAAAATCACAGATATTTTCTTGTTCCAGCTTCTTCCGTTTTGTTATTTTTAGAGTTGTCTTATATTCACTCCCGTATATATTTATAAATACATAACTATGAGAGATGCGTTTCCTCTGATACATAATACTGAAGCATCTTGTACTCGCTGTGATTGATTTGTGCAACTTAAAAGCTATGATTTAACTTTGAGCCGAGTCTCCCTCTGACCTTTGTATCGACTGCTCACCTAAACTTTTATTATTATTATTCCCGAGGAGTCAAGCTTCAAACTTTGATCAGCATCTCAAAGTTAATTCTCTGAAAGTCACGCAGCTTTTCACATTTTTCAAGGTCTGTTTGTGCTTTGCAATTTGCAGACTCATGATTCTGACCCACGAGGCTCCAGTTCTAAAAAACTGCGATGTCGTATGACGGCAACATGACGTATTTAGTGGAATTTATAGGTGAGACATGGAGCGTAGCTGCCCTTCACCTGCCTCATGAAATCCTGACCTTTTCACCGTCCCTGTCTATCAGCACACGGCCTCTGCTGTCCATCACCTCATCTGTCCATCTGCGTCCTCTTCCTCGGTTTCTTATCTGTGAGAAGGTTACACTACAGTCTATAGATGCTCTCTCTCATCCTGTCTGTCACCCGCAGGCCAGAAAACTACTGGCTCTAATCTTGTATCTCTCAGCTGTTGCCACGGTGAGTGGGTTACCAGTGCCAACCCACAGCTTTATCTCTGACCAGCAGAGGAAAACCTGGGAGAGCCTATCTCATGCACACAAACTCACACACACAGCAGGACACCTGTACACAAAATACACGCAAATGTACACCAGTGACACACCTCCAAGCCAGACATCACACACACACATATTCACAGATCCAGGTTTATGTGTGTTTCTGGCACAAGCAGGCGCAGCTGTGTGCAGGTGTACATCTGCAGACTAACACGTATGTAATCTCAATACAATGCAAAGGTGCGACACACATGCAGTCCTCTACAAACACACTCTCACAGACTCTCAGCACACAAAAAACTGAGACGATGACAAGTGCTCTAAAGACTGAGATAGGACCAGAATATTCTTTATCACTCGACGGTGCACGGCTTAATTTTAGGGACAGTTTTTTATAGTCGAGCCTGAAAGATTTATCAGTCGACTCTGCTGCTGCATTTATTCTAACACACCGAGTTAGCTCCAGTGGTGGGAGAAAAAAAAGGACATTGCACAAAAATACAGAGAGAACTTATCAGTTCACTTTTTAAATCTTTTTCAATTAAATTTCCATTCTGTGCGGAAAATCGCGGGCCACAATAAATGGTGTTTAATGTCAAACACGATAAACACTGCGGCGACTAAAACTAAGTGCTGAAATGGAAATGAGGAGCAAAACTTTTGTGAGCAAAAACGCAGCTCAGTAGAGCTAAGCAAATTTGCATTTAATCAATTTGAAAAAAGGTTTTAATGCAAAGTTAGTTGCCGAGACGGCGTACCAGCGCGCACGCACACACTCGCACAGATGCACACACTCCAAGAACTCATCACTCCAACGACATTTCATTGTGCAATCCATCTTAATCAGCTAGCCCATCAGAGACAATATATCCTCCCCTCCATCTAACTCTCCTTCTCCGGACGGAGTGATTGAGGGGTGTAAAGAGGAGGATGTTTCTGCCCACTGTCTCCTCCCCCCATATGCCCCCCCCTGCCTCACCCTCCTCCTCACCAGGACGGCTCTTAAGTGCTTGTGGGTTTTTATGTTTGTAGTGTTTTATAGGAGTGGGCAGGAGCCAGGGGCTGTAAATGTGTGGAAGGAGGGAGGGAGGGAGGCTGGATGGGGAGGAGGAGAAGGAGGAGTAGCAGGAGTGCGGAGTTACTGTAAATCCAATCTTTATTGAGAGAGACACAAACGACAAACAGCGTCCAACCAGCCTCCCTGCAACGCCCTGCTTACCTGATCAATGAGAGCTGCTGACTGAGGAAAGGAGAGGAGGAAGGGAGGAAGGAAGGAGGAAACGACATGAAGCAGCACATAACGAAGTCTCCACCTGTTAACTCGCTGCTATTTGTATGCGAGCCACACATACAAGTCTGTGTGCTTCTCCTCATTCGTACGTGTTTTTGAGTGCCTGTAATCAATTGCTCCCCTACAGCCAGGCCTGGGATCCCCCCCCCCTCCCGACCTACCTACCAGTCTGCCAGTATAGCGTATAATTGGCCACAGTTGGCTTCAATTGAATGTTTGCTGCCTTAGGGGCTAAATGATGCTTCAAGGCCTTTCAGAGCAGCCAGAGAAAATCCACAACACTCCCCTCCACATGTCAAAAACCACAAGCGCGCAGTGCTCTGGCTGCTTTCTGACGCTGCAGCTTTGCCGTTAGATCTGCAACAGGAGGCGAAGTCTGCAAGTTTCTAAATGAGTGTAAGTAACAGCATCGACGTCTGTTCGCTGCTCTCTTTCATTTTAATGTCATATCTCTTTAAGTGCGACTGGCATCAGTCAAAGCCTCTTAGTCAAACAGTTAGTCATCGAGTGAAAAGGTCAGCCGCTTAGTCAACAAAATGACCACGGAGACAGTCAGCTGGCCAGCCAATCAGTCAGACAGAAAAGGGATGATCGGGCTCTGCTGCCCAAAGCTCCTTTGAGGGTATCCTGTACCTGCTTGTTGCCATGGCAATGCAGTCCGAGATTTAAATACTAGCCTGTGTCCTCCTCTCCCTGCCTCTCTTTTATCTTCTTCTTTTCACTCCTCCAGACTCCCCTCTTGCTTTTTGTCAGTCTGTGTGCTGACTCTCTCTCACGCTGTCTCTCAGTCATGCTTCCTCCGGCGTTGTCGAGTTTTTCAGCCTCCCTCCCTCACCTTGTCTCGTCCTCTCTGCTAAATGACACTTTACTAGCTGTTGCCTCTTGTTAAGTCCATGCTACTTTGCATCTGGCGACTCTGTAAAAGCTCTTATAAAACACGCACCCAAACACAAAGTCGCATCTCCAGACACACACAAGGCAGTTACGTGCTGTATATACACACATAATTAGTTAAACATTTGTGGGCAGATGCATGTATGAGGGCTTGCGAGCACAAACACAAGCAGTAAAAGCTGTAAATGAGAGTCAACTATCAACATATTCACTGGGTGCTGGCACAGCGTACACCTGCTGACAGTCAGCTGCCAATGATGATCTATCATTTTCTACTAAAGCCTCATCGCAGAGCATCATTTAGGCGTGCTGGCCTGCCACACTGTCCCCTGATGCATCCCCCTGTGCCAAGACAGCGATTAAATTTCCCCCAAATGCCCAAACATTTCCCTTATGGGAAAAGGTCTTGAATGAATGAACTGGCTTCTGGCTCCATCTAATGGTCACTAGAAAGACTCTAATCCTACGTGTAGGTGCCTGAAGACAACAACTGATGGGAGGAAACAAGTAATGTGAGTCAGATAGTGCTCCACAAAGCAGGTTTTAAAAATAAGACAATTTTCATGAAGATCATATGAGCTTTTGAACCTAAATATATGAGGATTGCAGGCTTTTTCCTGGCTCAGAATAGGCCTCAGAATAGGGCGACCATACATGAAGGTAATACTGGTCTGCATGCAGTAAAGGCAATAAGTCTATGTAACCTTATCTGACCGACATCTATGCCTGTTCCTATTATTTCTGACCTTTTCAGTAAAAAAGGCCTATTACTTTTGAGCACATCAAGCCTCAAGTAACAAAACAGGTTAAACAATATCTTTTTTTTGGGGGGGGGGCACCGTATAGCTCGCTGAGTTAAGGCGTTACCATGTGGGTGCAGGTCGCCAGTAGCAGTCATGAGTTCGAGTCCAGCTCAAGACTCTTTGCTGCATGTCACTCTCCTCTATACCCTCTTTCACCCTGTCTCTCTCCATCAATAAATATGGGTAAATGGTCTGCACTTATATAGCGCCTTTCTACCTTAGTGGTACTCAAAGCGCTTTACAATGTGTTTCTCATTCATACACCAATGGCGACAGACTTCCATGCAAGGTGCCTGCCAGCCATTGGGAGCAACTTTGGGTTCAGTGTCTTGCCCAAGGACACTTTGGCATGTGGAGGGGCCAGGGATCGAACCGCCAACCTTGCGATCAGTGGACAACCCGCTCTACCACCTGAGCCATAGCTGCCGCAAAAAATACTTGAAAAAACAATATCTATTTTTAAAATAAACAATAATAATAATGATAATGCACCAAAACATTCTCTATGCAGGAGAAAGAGGAAAAATGAGGATTAGGCTGAAACCCTAATCAGTCATAATTAACTTTTTATAGACTATAGCAATTTGTATTAAGAGGTATGATGGTTAAAATGACTGTTTATTTGTTGCCTTATTTAACAGGACACTTTTGCATCTGTTTGTCTCTGGAAAGCATTATTATTAGCATTAATTAAAACAAAACATGTCATTGGAGAAATTTAGTACAAATTAATTTCTTTCTTTTTTAATATTGCCTAAGGGAGGTATTTATTTTATTTTTATTTTATTATATTATGTGTTCTGTTCTAGCACGGTGGCTCAGAGATAAAATACACTGAGGAATAGAAAAAAGGAGCCATTAAAGCTACTAAATCCCTCATTGGGCAGAAAATTAAATAGCAACCAATTTTAACATTCATTTATCATTACAATTGGTTATCCAACCAAAATTAAAACACACTAATTAACTTAAGCTTCTCAAAAGTCAGGTGATTTGTTGTTGTTTCTTTGTTTTACATAGTTTAAAATATTGAATATCTTTCAGGTTGGGACAAAAAAAGACATTTGTAATTGTCACTTATGTTTTCAGTGCTTATGACGGACGTTTTTTGATACTTAATAAACTAAATGGTAAACTGAATAATTGAAAATCAATAACTGATAACAAAAGTGATCACTAGTTACAGCACTAGCCAGCTGATGCAAATGCAAATGTAGCAGATGTTACCAGATGTAGTGTCCCAAACCAAATGGCTGGGGGATACTACATAAACAGGACATAAACACACAATGCATTCTGGGTGGGAGAAATCCTAACAAACCTTCCGAGCTAAATACACTCACAGTATTTCCAAACCATTTATTTTGTGTCTTTTTAGCATCGTAAACTGCGCCTCATGTGGTGCATAATAGGACTATGATTAGCCGTCTTCACTGACAGCTGGTTTAATCTCAGGAGTTGGTGGGCTTTTAAAAGTCGCATCAGTTTAACTCGGGTCGTTTCAAATAGGTTATTTCAAAGCAGTCTGTCCGTAATTATTGCATTATTGAAACATGACATGAATGCTAGCTATGCTTTTATGTCATTTTGATATTTTCCAAGGTGCAACTCAGCAAATCTCCTGACAGTTCCTCATATTGTTCTTAAAGAAAACCTTACAGCATGTTGGAAACCATATGAAATCCTGTAGCAGTCTCTGCCACACACTGAGAAAACATAATACCCATAATCGCAGCACAAACTTCCCTCACAGGTGCTGTTTGCTAAATTTATGTACTGACTGGAAGCTGCAGACCGTTTTTGAATGCATAATCCTTCTTCATGTTTCCTTCTGGTCGGCTCTTCTTTGTATTGTTCTTGTTCGGCGGCCTTGGTAACTCGTCTGTTAATGTGAAGCCTGTTGCCAGAAACCTGAGAGTACTTTTGAGATTTAATAAGCTTTGATTAAAACAAAAAGGAGTCCAGTTCTGCCTCCTTCAGTTAAGAACCATCTCCAGAATTAAACCAATGCTCTCACAGTCTGACCTGCAAAGTGTCATTCATGCACTTATTTTCTCCAAGCTCAACGACTCCAACTCCCTCAGTTCTGGCATAAACCAAAAAGTCACTGTCTCGCCTCCAACTATTTCAAAATCCAGCAACTCGGCTTCTTACTGACACACATCACCCAAATCCTGGCTTTTCTCCATTGGCTCCCTGTGAGTTCAGAATTGATTTTAAGATGTTACTGGTCACTTCTGAAGCACGTCTTGGTCTGGCCTCCAGCTATATAGCAGAATGTTGACACCATATGAACCAGCTTGCAGCCTTAGATCCTGAGGTGGGGCTCTGCTCCAAAGTCGAGGTTTTAAATTTAAAGGTGACAACGTGTTTGCCATCAGGAAACCTCAGCTTTGGAACCAACCTGCCTGAGGAGATAAGGCTCACAGGATCAGTGACTTCTTTCAAATCACATCTCAAAACCCATTTCACCAGACTTACTTCCATGTGATGTCATCTTTTTATCGCTTATTAGAGCTTTATTGCTTATATTTATCCCATTTGTATGTATTTAGATTCCCGTTTTGCAATTTGTATTTTTGCATCTTTTGTCTTCTTGTTTGGGCTTTATCCTAATTTCATTTTTATTTTGCTTTGCTCCGTTTGGCTGTTATTTTGCCTTCTGGGCATCCTACTCTTTGCTTTATCTGCCAAAGTATTATACTTCCAGAGCTAAAAGCACACATACCTGCGTTGACAATACCGTCTATCTCCAGCTTGGTGATGTCGCCACTGTAGAGGGAAATCTTCTGGTCCAGTTTTTCATTCCTCTGGTAGCGACTTGGCTCAGAACCACCTGATAATGAGACACACAAGAACAGTGTGTTCAATCCATAGACTGCATAAAAGAAATGGACGTGGCAAACGGGACGTCCCCCGCTGGTTTGTGGACTATCGCTTTGAAGCCACGAGTTGTCATTTTTCTATTGCCATCTTGTTTTTTTGGAGCCAGAATGACTGTATTTGGACGAGAAGTTAAAGCTGAGAAGAAGCAAGGGGTGGATCTGACTGAGAACCTGACGACAGTAGGACGCCCAGATGATAGCGACTTGTCAATTACAAGGTAACCACTCCCTGAAACATAACCTACTTCATCGTCTATTTTACTCTAAATTTGATCTGAATTTACAAAATCGTGCTGTATTGAAAGAGAAGTGAAACTAGTGATTGAGAGCATGAACTTTTAAAAAAAATAAAAAGTTAACTGGGGTAAAAAATCAAATGGGAATTTGGGTCATTTTCTGATACACTTCTATATAATCAGACTTCTTTTTGCAACCGGAGGACTTGCCCCCTGCTGGCTGGTGGAAAGAATGCAAGTTCAGGGGAGCTCCATGCTGGTTGGATTTTTCAAATCCGGAGGCTACATTCATCTTTTTATATACAGTCAATGGTTCAGTCTCAGGATCATTTTATGTTCCTGGAAAATCTGCACAGGGAATAAGTCTTGATACTTAATTAACATTACCACCATAAGAATATAAAATCTGATTTAAATAATGGTACCTATAGATTTAAAGATAAACCACAGAAAATAATGTGTTATTTTTTACTTCTTCTATGAGAGTTGGTGTAAAGGTTTGCAGTGCAGCAGGGGATGTGTCAGTACAAACAAAGCCAAACAAACAGTAATTCCTAGGAGCTTCAGTTAAAAGCAACTGGACTTCTCTTTCAGGTTTCTTGAAGATGTTTCACCTCTCATCCAAGAGGCTTTAGTTCTGAACAGTCCAGTAGCGTTTTACTGAAGCTCCGAGGATTACCACGACCTGGATAACTGACAAACACAAACAAACAGTACTTCACAGCAGTTTGAAACTACAATATTGTAATAGTTCTGAAGTATTGTAAACTGCTGGTCTCCTCTATTGCAATGTACAGTAAAAAGATTTTACATAGCATATGTCCTGATCTACTCTGAATGTGCATTTCACATAGATTTCAACAACCTAGTTGTAGATTCAGGTACCAACTTGACGTGTAAACCTACTTGACTTGCAAATTTGTTTGCAGTTTCAAAGAGTAAATACCCACACACTGACTCTAGTGATTCTATTTTTATCACTTTTTGAAGAAAGTTGTTTGTTCAACTGCATTATTTGTGATTCTGATTGAAAGAGTTACATTATCTTACGCTGATTCCAGAATAAAAGGCTAAATTATATTAATAATAGGGTAATTTACCTGGCATTACTGGACAAAAAACATCCCTTTATGAGTGTAAAAAGCCTAAAATAAATGTTATTGAATGTGTATATTTCTCTGACAAAGAGCTTTCATATATCAGGAAAAGAGAAATAAAGAAGCAGTTGAAAGACATTTTGTTTGTAAAGTATGACAATATTTTTTCAGCTTCTAATATGTGATAATTGATAATAAACTTCTGACAAGATTACATTACATCATTTCAGTATGATCATTTTTTGCTTTGTGTGTGTTAAATTAAAATTGTTCTTTACCTAATATATAAATGTCCTACATTTTGCAGACAGAAGCTATAAAATTTTGGATGTTTCTCATAATCTGGAAATGCTATTGGTGTCCATTTGCAGTTGTTTGATGTGATGTGGCCTAAAAACATGACTCTCAAAAGATCGCACCACCACCCAACTCTGAATGAACCTGACAGTGACTGATGAGGTGTCTGACCTGCAGCAGGAGTCCACACTGGGATGTCATCCAGCGGCACAGAGCCAGAAGTCCTGTGGTATTGACGTCTGTCCTTCACAGACAGAGACAGCAAGAAGTCTGAGGGAAAAGTTAGAGGAAGAAAAGAGGCTGTAAATAAGCCGTTAATGGCATATGAAGTAAACTATTTGTGAAATATTTACTGATCTCAAGAAAAAGACATAAATATGATACTTTTGGTAGACCACATTGAAGAAAAGCTGGATAAACACACTACATGGTTTCTACAAACACCTGCTGTATGTAGTGAACTAAAGCGACTAATAATCTACCTGCTAAAGTTTGTTCTATTTACTTTATGAAGACAGCAAAATATGATGTGTGTAAATGTTTCACAAGCTTATATAATATGGAGTGTGCCCTACGGCTGTGATGTTACATCAATATCACTTCGTTATCTGCTCATTATTTTTAATTTTTAGTCAATACCTTTCACATTTTAAGGGTTAAATAAGCAATTACTTCATAATCGATTAAAATTATCATTAGCTGAAGCCTAAATGTATGTATAACATTCCTACTCTGGCTTTCATTGAGTGTTTGATGTATATTTAATATATCTCATGGGTTTAGTGCATTAGCTCTCCTTGGATATTACAGAGGAGATAATATTCTAACACATTTTACCCTTTCAGGTCTAATATGTACATATGGAGTCACTACTTTGTTCATACCATCATCATGCATTTTAAATGGATATGGTGGCTGGCTTTTGTCTTGTAACATCCGACAGGTATCAAGTCATAGTCTGACAGCTGAACAGCCAGCAGTATCATTCAGCAGGTTTGGTGTCGTTGGGCCTGAGTGTCCAAGGCCATAGCCCTGAATGTTTTATGAACAGCTCCAGGTCAAAATGATTTGTTTGTTCTTGTAACAAAAGCAAGACAAATTATAAAAACAGCCTTACATTTATTCATCCGTCATGATCACGTGTCAAGGCACTCAAAAATAATATGACAGCGTTGATCAAAAAGGCTGCGATATTATTTTACTGATCGCCAGTGTCTCTGTTTACTAAAGTCAGAATATTTTATGACTTGACAAGTGTTGTATTAAGGACATTTTTCCATTTGTCTTGCAGCAGAATATCTGCAGAAGTGACATTATTGTGTGTATAGATTCCTCTTATTATTACTAGTTGTTTGTATGGGGTATTGTGTTGCTGGACTTTATGAGTGAACTTTAAGCCTCATCAGCAGCTGCATCTCTTTTCCTAGACTACTTAAAGGGTTTGTCCCCCAAATTACTATTTAATTATTTCACACGTTTACCTTTCATTATAGCTCTGGAATCATCATAAATAAGACTAATTGTAAAATACACCGTTTGAGAACAACTTGTCACGCTAGCCTGCAGTCACTGTGATATTAATGAGGAAAATAGAGTAAGCACTTAAAAAAAAAAAGGTAGGATGGCCTTACTTTGCCAGTGTATCACATTATACAGGAATGTTACACTGAAATATCTTGAAAATGGTGCAATAACAGGTTAAAATATAAAGACTGCTGGGCTGAGCCTCTGGGTGTTGTAAAAGGAAGTTAAAATCTTCTCGGCCTTGGTTGAACACTCTCACCCTTGGTCTCCTTCCAGTCTCCCTGAGCAGAGTCCAGGTTAACTTTAAGGGCCATGGCGGTGAAGGCTCCTGTGTGGACACACACGACAGTGCTCACTCCGAGGGCGGCACCGAGGGCCAACGTGCCCAGCCAGCGCCTCCTTCCCCGGGGTGAGGAGGACCCGTTCCCCTGACTGGACCTCCAAAGAGCTGCTGTAGCCGTTGTCGTTGAGAGCCTGGCAGCTCGGGGGGCAGCGTTAATATGGCCGCGGAGAGGACCTGTTGCTGGCTGCCCTCCCAGCTGGGGGCTCCCTGGAGTTAGGATGTGCTTGAACTTGACACCGGCTCGGGACAGAGGGCCGGTGATGCGCGGGAGGGCTCTGACATGTGAAACCCGAGCTGATATTTGCAGTGCCATGTCTGAGAGACACCGAGTAGGTTAACGGTTCGTGCTACTACTGCTCAGTGTCGCTCACGCCGTCGTTAGGTTTCGATTTCGATACGAACACACCTCCCACAGTCACTTCCCATGTGCCATTTTTGTTTTGGAAGTTAACGTGTGGAATGTACCATTTGCAAGGGGGGCGCTAACTGGCGGTCGCTAAAATGACTAATCGTTCCTTTTTGTGTCAGGCGTTATGGGGTCTCCAGAGCCGGTAGTAAAAGGTTAATAATGTTAACAATGAAATGAGTATGCTACAACATAACTAGTCTACATCATTTTTTAAATTTTACACCGACTACAGACCCCGACTTGAGAGATATGGAAGAGCCTAGGCAAACGACCACAAGTTTATGCCTCCTTCATGACTGTAGGGAATATTGCCATTACCTGAAGATGGCATACAGACCGACTAAACAAGCTAATGAATTAAATAGTCGTAAAAATGGCAGTATTGTAGAAGCTGTGCGGTTTACAACACAAACATTTCTCATTACAAAGTAAATCAAAACGTCAAGTCTCTGTAATAAGCTGTAAAGATATTGTACCATCACCGATTCTCTAAAAGTTGCTTGCCCCTGAATAGCACACAATTCAGTGGTCCCTAAGCTACATTTTGTCGACTCCTATTGTATGATAAAACAAAATGACCAAAGCTGCCTACATTTGTATTTCAAAGAAGGCTTCATTATTATTTGAAATTAAACCAGTGAACTCATTAATCTGTGATGCATCATAGAAAAAAAACGGCATTTTTATTTAAACTGAACCAAATAATTAGTAGAAGACCATTAAACCTGCTATAATTTTATTTTTTAGCTGACATTTGAACAAAAGCCATAAAAGTTGCTATTCAAGTTTACAACTCACAGCCCACACCAACTTACTCATTGGTGATTTTGATCACTGCTTAATTTATTATGTGTGCTTGCAAGTCTCGTGAAAAGGGAGGAGAGTGGTAATGTCTAGTCAAGTCACCATTACTCATATAGAGGACATTTAAAACAACAGCCAAATTGCTTTCCAGAGAAGAAATGACACTGGCATTGTAAATTTACCCACAAACTTTAAATATTAAACTTAATGCCCTACAGTATTATCTATTGTGTGAATTTATCAGAGTATTTTAAATATTACAGTTAAAACTCTACCAAATTATATAAAATGTAAATGTGCCTGACAAAAATAAATAGTAAGGTTAAGACCCTGCAATATTACTAATGCTAACGCATGTTTTCTGCCCGTGTGATGTCCCTATAGCCTCCCACATATGCTGTATTGCACATACACACACACTTTGCCTATATATGTACCACTCTCACAGCCTGTCAGTCAAAACTTGAGCCCTTTTCACATTTCCGCCTGGCGGAAACTGACAAAAAAAAAAAGGAACAAGCGTTTCTTGGCAGCGGTGACACAAGCAGCACAGACACAGCTCTACAGACCACAACCCGCCCAACCCTGGAGGGGTGAAACTGCTGCATATTCTCACAGAAAACCAGGGAAACTTCTACAGAGATCTGACACAGGTACAGGGGGTCCCCCAGTTTGCGTTTTTGAAAACCTTGGACAGAGGAGGCTGACGGTATTGTCTTTCAAACTGTGTGTCTGTGGATGTGTGACAGTATGAGAGAAAGCATGAGGAAAGCTAGGGTAGGGCATGCATGTATAAGGCTTCTGCATTAAATATACACATCAGGGGTCATTTAAAGGGTCACATCACGCTATAAAATGTCATGTAAAAGGATTAACTGGTCACAGATCAGAACTTATAATTAAAAACATGCAGATAAAAGAAGTTTATGCCTCCAAAAGAGGTGTAGAGGGGTGCAGTCATCATCTTTAAATTATTCTGTCACTGACTATGAAGGTCTTTGAAAATGTCTATACATGGAGAGAAATACATATTTTAATCCTGAACTTTCTTTAAGATGGGTTTACACTTTGATACACATTCAGGAGGAGACTGTGTCAGTATTGGTTGAACTTCTCGCCTTGAGCAGGCACGAAAGCGGAAGTGTGTGTCCATGGTGATAGTTCAAGTCAGAAGTAGGAAGTGCTCATCAAACTGGACATGTTATCCAGCATGTGTGTGTGTGTGTGTTTGTTACTCAGCATCATGTGATACTGAACAATGGTTAAAAGTCTCTTCTCTCACAGCTGGTTGGCAGAAGTCTGACTGACAGGTCATCTATCCTCTCTTTGTCTCATTTCATATCTTATGTGTCACATGTCCTGAAAAATAGTTTTGTTTTTTACAGTTAGAGCATCTGTAGTTCAGCTTTCACAGCAATTCTATCCTTGAAAATGAATTATAAATTCATGTGTTCATCATTTTCATACCCTTATATGAAATTATTGCAGAAAACATTCATATGAAGTGAAATTATCTTTCATATTTCACATTTTAATGTTGTTCTGAGATGTTGTGATCTTGTTTTCAAATGTATTTTTTAGACATATGAACCATTTATTAATGCATCAAAGTGCATAATTGCTCACTTGTGACATACATTAAATAATAATCACTGAATACCTCTTCACGATACATCTGGGCACGTTTCATGTCAGACCTGATTTTCGCAGTTTAATTGATGTGGAGAAAAGCTAATTAAGAAGGGTAATTTTGCTGACATGATTGTTTACAAGTCTTGCTCATGTTCTTCTCGTATTTGTCTTAGCTGTCACATATTTGCACTAAACAAAAACACACAAGAAGACATTTGTCAGACATAACAGAGCACTTGCTGAGCATCCTTTCATGTTAGTTTATCAGTTGGACAATGTTTCTAAAGCTGTCCTTTCTTTCACTGCTTCACTCTCCCCATGTTTGTCTCTCCTGCTTTATTTTCCTCTCCTGTCGACTCTGCTCTGTCAGAACTGTCTCCTGGATTTATCTCTCACTCTCTCTTCTTCTTCTCTTTCTCCCAGCATGGCGGCATGGGACCTGTCAGTCATAGTGGAGGACCTGGGGTCAGATGCCCCACCTGTCACCGTCAGCGTGGCCTCTGACCTCCACGTCGGAGGGGTTATCCTCAAGCTGGTGGAAAAGACACGTACGTCACACTGTCTGTCCTTATCTGTTCTCTCTGACACTGCACAGACTAACATAGTTACATTATTTGCACGTGAATTCACATGTAATGTACAGTTAACACTTTATAGTGTTGCATGCAAGTAATGCACGACTCACGATGATATAATTCATCAATCAGAGCACAGCATTTAGTCCTTTACTCTCCATTCAGAAGTAAGAACACAAATGATCTCTAGTGATATAGACAATCAAATTTCTGATACAACTGCTGAGCTGCTGTCCATGCCCACTTCAGGAAGAAGACTCTCTCTGAGTATGCGTGGAGCAAAACAGTTGACTGCACAGGACTTTTTATCGCTTCTAACTTTCTCTCTAAGTGATCATTTTACTTGGAAATATCGCCAAAATCACTGCACAGTTGTTTTTTTTTAACTTACATGTTTGGGGAGTTTGTCAGACAACGATGTGGTGATAAAATTAGTAGTTTATTCTTAATGGCTCACCTGAAAGCAGTGGGTAGTGAGTTTGAGTTATACCACTACTGGTTAGCAGTTAAGTATGTAGCAGTTAAATAAATTCATACCAGCTTGTAAAGCTGGGAGGCTGTCTACTAGTAGTGGTTAATTCACAAGCAAACTCTTGAGAGAGAAGCTCTGACCTTGATGTGTGAAAGAGTAGATTAACTGAAACACAAAACAGCTTGTGGAGCATAATATATTGACCCTGACGTGATTTGAACACGCAACCTTCTGATCTGGAGTCAGACGCGCTACCGTTGCGCCACAGAGTCACATACTCCAAGTGAACAGGTGCAGCAGGTCTCAGGTCTCACCATGGGTTTTGTCCAGAATCTCTATGTAAGACCAGCAGCCTCATGACACTTACAGACGTAACTTTACTGTTGATATCAAAAATGTGGTGCAAGTCTTTTTAACTGAACTGCAGAGCGTGGCACATTTGGTTCATTTATTCACATTAACATTTGTTATGTACTATATGTGTGATTGCCCTTATTCAGTAGGACAGAGTTCCACACACTGAGGCTTGTCATGCATGAACAAACAAATTGACCCCGACATAATTTGAATAATTTCGATTTAGAGTGAGACACACTATCATTGCACCACAGAGTCCATATTTGTTCATTTAGCTCTTGACACTGGTTAATGTCTGTAGATACAGCAAGTCTAAATTTTCCTTTTGCGACAGCTGGTTAGTGTTAAATACAATATGCAGTGTTGGGGTCGTTACTCAAAAACAGGAATGTGTTACACATTAATTGTTTCTTTTTTGAAAAGTCAGGCTTTACCTGATTTTTTTACTCCCTCTTGACACTTATTTGTCACATTACTTTTGCGTTACGGTGAAACATCATCTGAGATGCACTGTCATGTAACAATATAACATTAAACCTTACATATGCCCACAAATGCTACTGTAATGTGGTTACTGGATTAAGGAACAGTAACTCATTTGATCACAGATTCACATGCAAATGTAATGTGTTCCATTAATGCACAAATTTGTAATGACTTATTTCAATACTGACATGTGTATAAATATCAGTTCAACATTTTGAGGTTTCTAATTAAGAAGTAAATAAATTGACCCTGACGTGATTTGAACACGCAACCTTCTGATCTGGAGTCAGACGCGCTACCGTTGCGCCACAGAGTCACACATATGGAACCAACAGGTGCAGAGATCTGCTCAGGTCTTTCAGCAGGAACACTGACCACTGGTGGTAGAGTCACAGCATTATAACAACACAATGCTCTGTTGGTTAGAGTATTTAAGGTCTATAATTAGAGGATTCAGTGTCATTGTGATTAAAAAAGAAAACTACAGATTTCACACATCAATGTTTGAAACTGATGGATATTAACTTTAGTGACTGATGATTTGTGTCTGAGGTTATTTTACCTTCAGAGCATATGGAGTGTCTTACTATGAAGACTGTTGGTTAAAACCAACCTAAAGAGTGCTAAACACGTGGTGAAAGTAAAGCTCAGTTAAATGTCAAAGAGAAGGTGGTACTGGCAGTAGACCATACTGCCTGAAAATTAAAGCAAGTATACCTGTAATGTGATTCCTGAATTTAGAAAGAGCAGTTAGGGTACATCACTGGTTTACACTCAAACTATCTAGCACTAGTGGTGATGACATGTATAAGCACAACTACAATGCCAGATGTAGAGTTCTGCAGTTTCTCATTAAGAAGTAAACATATTGACCCTGACGTGATTTGAACACGCAACCTTCTGATCTGGAGTCAGACGCGCTACCGTTGCGCCACAGAGTCACACATATACACAACCAACAGGTGCTGAGATCAGCACAGGTCTATCAGCCACGGACCACTGGTGGTGGTAGAGTCACAGCATTATAACAACACAATGCTCTGTTGGTTAGAGTATTTAAGGTCTATAATTAGAGGATTCAGTGTCATTGTGATTAAAAAAGAAAACTACAAATTTCATACATCAATGTTTGAAACTGATGGATATTAACTTTAGTGACTGATGATTTGTGTCTGAGGTTATTTTACCTTCAGAGCATATGGAGTGTCTTACTATGAAGACTGTTGGTTAAAACCAACCTGAAGAGCGCTAAACACATTGTGGTGAAAGTAAAGCTCAGTTACATGTCAAAGAGAATCAAGGTGGCACTGGCAGTAGACCATACTGCCTGAACATTAAAGTAGCCATACCTGTAAGGTGATTCCTGAATTTAGAAAGAGCAGTTGGGTTACATCACTGATTTACACTCAAACTATCTAGCACTAGTAGTGTTAACATGTATAAGCACAACTACAATGCCAGATGTAGAGTTCTGCAGTTTCTCATTAAGAAGTAAACAAATTGACCCTGACGTGATTTGAACACGCAACCTTCTGATCTGGAGTCAGACGCGCTACCGTTGCGCCACAGAGTCAGATGTACAGAACCAACAGGTGCAGAGATCAGCTCAGGTCTTTCAGCTGGAACACTGACCACTGGTGGTGGTAATCACAGCATTATGTAACACAATGCAATGATGTAAAATAGATTTTAAGTGCATACGGAGTCTCTTACCAAGAAGACTGATGGTGAAAGTCAGCAAAAAGAGTAATTCATGGAAACATATTGTGGCGAGATTCAGATTCAGTTGCATAAAACGATTGTTTTAACTACCCTTAATGCTTATTGTTTTAATCAATTTGTCATAAACAATGTAGTGCAAAACACACAAAGCTAATAGATTACGTAGTAACTGAATTTTAATAAGGACTGATTACATTTAAATAAGTAATTATTAAATGTTTCCTTTTGCTTACATGACAGCAACACTAGAACTGTTCTTTATTACCTCCGCCAAGCGCGAAGCCCTAAGTTTGGAGGTAAAGTTATTTATATTATTGATAAGAGTTTGTTTAAATAGGAGAACTTTGGAGTGCAGAGGAGGCCTGCTTCCTCCCCTCAGTAGTTCAGTTAATTAGTGTGAATAATTGAGAACTTTCCGATCCTCCATCAAAGTCCTGGTTAAACAGTGAACAAGACAACTACTAAACTGTTACAGGGATTAATGACATTAAGGTTATATAATAATCAGTTACATTATTAGTAAAATTAATGAGTATGTCGATGCACTACTGAGCACCTTCTGTAACTGGATGTTGGCCTTTTTATTAGGTAGGAATTAAATGTAACCCAAGACAACAGCTCTACCATGAATTATACTTTATACTTTTAATTCTGCTTTATTATAGAGGTCTATGTGCATGATTTTGTTGTACTGCAGTTCATTATATTGACTTGTTTCCAGTATTTGCAGTATTTAAAGCACATTTCAACACAATGCAGTCCAGCATAACACAACTGTTCTAGTCCCAAACTAAAGTTTGCTGTAGTTCGGTGTTTTATTGGTATTCCGGCATACGGTGGGTTTACAGCCACAAACAGGGGGTCTGCAAAGGTAAGCTGATACAGAACAAAGTACTACATTTTATTTGATGGTCAAGGTTGGGGAGAGGATGTAAATGCTATTGTGATCGCTGGGGTCTGGGAGCAGAGTTTATTATGTTAAAGAGTAAAGGTTGATGAGATCAGGGCTCTAGAAGACAGTTATTAATAGGAAATGGGTGATGGGATCAAGGAGTGACACTATAAGGGGGAGGAGAGTGTCGCTGTCTGATTACCATCATGACATTATCTGATCACCAAAGTCACATGAGGACTTAAGTCTCTGGATAAAATAGCAACAGGGTAATTTTTTTTTCATCAATGTTGAGTAGCAAATAAATAAGGATGATTCATACTTGGCACTTCATCACCATCCACTAGAGTCTGTTTGAGTCAGTAAACTGGTCCATTACACCAAATACCACTGAAGCCAAACATCGGTGGGAGGGTGTAAGTTCACAACATTTGTTCTAGTTGTCAGATTAATGGCCAGTAGAATAATTTATGTGTACCGATGCCACTTTTGAGTTTTACAGGTGAAGAATGGGTTTAAAAGATAAAATTTACATTGTGGCTTTTGTTCAAACAAGCGGTGCAAAAAGTCCATTAAAAAGACATGAATTTTTAATCTTTCCATTAGTTCTCCCTTTAAAATGCCATTAAAAGCAACTCAAATGTATCATTATTACAAAGTAAATTAATGGACATTTATGTAAAAAATGAGGAGTTTCAGTTTCATTGTGATTAAAGAAGACAACTACAGATTTCTTACATTGGTGCTTAAAACAAATGGATATTAACTCTTTGTCTTTAGTGACAGATGTTTTGTGTCTGTCCTCAGAAATGAAGCGGGACTGGTCGGACCATGCCCTGTGGTGGGAGCAAAAGCAGCGGTGGCTGCTGCGGACAGCCTGGACTCTGGAGAAATATGGCATTCACGCTGACGCCCGGCTGGTCTTCATACCCCAGCATAAACCTCTAAAACTGGGGCTGCCCAACGGCATCACCCTCAGGCTACGGGCCTCCTTCTCCACCCCTGTCTTCCAGACCGTGATGGGCATCTGCAGAATGCTCAGTAAGTTTCTGTCTTCCATCTCTTCTCACTTTCTTCCCTTATTTATTTATTTCTTTGTCTGATTTAAATTTGACTTTGCTCTTCAAACCTACTGTGTAAAGTTTCTGTGTCCACGACATCCAAAGCATTTTCAAAACTGTCCCCTTTCTCACCTCTCCCTCTCAGTCATCTTCCTAATTGAAAGTACTCACACTGTAATATCGCCGTTCACAACCTAATTAGTCACCGAGATGTGTAAAAGTGTCTCATTAATATGTTGCCATGTAACTGCCGGTAACAGCACACAAACACCACTTCCAGAAAACAAGACCTTCGCCATCTGCTTCATGCTTTCATTCAGTCTAATTCTGGCACTTCTTGGTCTCAATTCCTCACCAGAAATCCCCAGGAGGTGACAGCAGACTGGAAAGGTTTTAAAAAGCAGCAGGCAGGGGGGAAATAATGAAATCTGTCAGCAGAAAAGTAGCTTAGGGCATGCAAATATACAAATTAAGAAAGCTGTGTATTTGTATTAAAGCAGCAAATAGTTCCAAAATAAAGAGGAGGAACACACACACACAGGCATCCAGTCGTTTCGCCATCACTACTTGACACTTATCAGAGTTGCTCAGATCCTAATGCTAGCCCATTTTTCCTGTGAAGTGTTAAAGTGCTGCCTAATATATTCCTCCAGTTGACAGGTGCCACAATGTTAGTCACTTCACCTGTCAGTGGCTTTAATAATGTGACTGATTGGTGTATATATCATGTATTTTAGGGTTTACTCCACAATCATGCAGGACAGAGACTTCCCCTGTGGGATTATGGGCCTATCGGATACATGCAAAAGACTCACTGAGATTCAGCAATTATGATCCATAAAATCCACATTACCTTGGTATTATCAAATAAACTAGTTAATTTACAGATAAAATGTTGAGGCAAAGTTTTTTTTAAGATTATAAACACAATCTAAATTAAGTTTTTGTAACTTAAGGCCACCTTAAGACTTAAAGCTTAAGGAAATTAAAGGAGAAATTAAATGCCCAATATGCAGACACAAAAGCTGTATGGGCTCAGAGTGGTTAAGGTGCATACCACATGCACAAACACACTCAGCAGCTAGTCATCAGTTTGATTTCTGGCTGGCTGAATCATTTGCTGCATGTCATTCCTCTACAAAAGATCCCCTTCCTCTACCAAAAAAAAAACTTTAAGTGTTACTCACCAAAATGCATTTTATATATCCTTGACAAACATGTCAAGTGCACTCTCATCCTCATAAAACACTTGCAAAACCAATTTATTAAGTATCATAAATCCTGCTTTGTTTACAGCCTTGTAGTCTTCTTCCCGGCCTCTGATGGCACATTGCTGCATATCATGTTGTGCTACTGCCACTTGTAGATCACTGGAATAATGTAACGACATTGGTAGTTTCACCCATGTTCATGCCTCCCTGTATAAGCATCCTCATGCTCACATACAAGATAATTAGAACAAGGAACCAACTTGTAGATTGAGCCATTGAGCTACTTAAGGTCAAAGACTCTACAAGGAACCTTCAGTCTCTCAGATGCAGTTTATGTGTCGAAGTATGTATTGTTTGAAATAGCAGAACCAAAGTTCAACATTTTGGTGAACAGTGACATGTGAAGAGTCACTTTATAATAACAGAAGCATTGACCCTGACGTGATTTGAACACGCAACCTTCTGATCTGGAGTCAGACGCGCTACCGTTGCGCCACAGAGTCTGTTGCTGAAGTGTCACATGTCCTTTCATCAGCTCAAAACCAATGCAGGAAAGAAATATGAGGATCAATCCATCTCAATGGCAATTAATGGCCTGATGTGAAATAACAGTGAAAATGTCAGGCTTTTCTCTTCAATAGTTCCTGAGATACTGTCGTTCAAATATAGCCTCCAATTTCTATGTGTGAAAAAACATGCTATAAAGTAGGTCCAAGGGCAGTTAAGTCAAAGATGGTCCAGCACAAATTGTTCTAAAAGTTTGATGATTTAAGATGGAGTTATTTGCAAGTGGGTGGGATGTTAGTGCTAACGTCGCAAGTCTCTTCATTATTCAGTAACTGCACTGTGTGAATAATTGTGTACATAAGTCCTGGAGCTGCTGACTGCTGCTTGTGTTGTGACCCCACAGTTCATTTGCTCACACAGCTGTGTGAGAATCCGATCCAGATAACCAGGTTACTCACACTGCATACAAACATTGTTGTGTGCAGATAAAACTCAGCACTTGAATACAGATACATGGAGGGCAGGTGTTCTGGCAAGCCAAACATTGGTCTGAGGACTCATGTTTCTTTAGTAGGGCAACATCAATCCCATGATCTTGATGGTAGGGAGACTTTGTTATTGAATCACGTACATCATGGGCAGTTACACTCAACATGACTGTGGGATTTTAAAGTGCTCCAGTTTACACACTGCAAGAAAGTAAGAATATTGACCCTGACGTGATTTGAACACGCAACCTTCTGATCTGGAGTCAGACGCGCTACCGTTGCGCCACAGAGTCACACATGCCTTGATTAGGTGCAGTGATCCACTCAGGTCTTCCCAACACTGGAAATAATATCTTGCAAATCCTGTACAGTTAACCTACACTTTTTAGGACATTAAAGACTCACTATTAGCAGGTTTTTCTTGTTGTTGTTGTTTTTTGTGTTTTTGCCTTTTTGTTTTTTGACAGAAACAGACTTAAGGGGTTGGTGGGATGTTAGTATCGATGTCAGAAATACAGCATTTGTAATTGTACTACAGAGCGTTTACCATATTCATCCGCATGCTTTTGGTAAATACCACGGAGGCTTGTTGCATTTATTTCTAGAGGCAGATATGCTACAGTTACAGCACCAGAGTGTAATTTGATTAAACATTGATTTTGTTTATCATCTGATCAACTCAGTATACAACTACAATGCCAGATGTTGAGATCTATAGAGTTTCTCATTAAGAAGTAAACAAATTGACCCTGACGTGATTTGAACACGCAACCTTCTGATCTGGAGTCAGACGCGCTACCGTTGCGCCACAGAGTCACTTATACAATGCAGCTGCAGTGATCAGCTCAGGTCTCACCAACATCATCAACACATAGGGCACAAACCTTTTAGACTTTTTAGGTTGACCTGGACCAGTTGGAACAGAAACACTGACCACCGGTGCTGGTAGATTCATAACTGTATAACCACACAATGCCATGCTGGTGATGTAAAACAAATTTAAGCTGGTTAAAGAGTCATTGGAACACAGTGTCTTGTTGCATGTATTTAACATTACGTCCATCAGCACCAGAGCAAACGCTTGCCAAATCTGCTCACCCTACCTACCTAACCTGCTGGCTGCTGCTTGTTTTGTGATTCTACAGTTCATTTGTTCACACTGCTGCGTAAGAATCATGGATAAACAACCAAGTTACTTATGTTGCGTGCTAGCATCATTATATGGTCCACACCACAGATAAGACCAATAATTGGGATGCAGGCACATGAGGGGTGCACAACCAAGCAAGATTAAGGGGTTAGTGAGGTGTGTTGAGCTTAAAGTTTTCAGTGTCACTAAGCTGGCTCTCTTTCAACCTGCTAGATTGTCATAGTAACTGGTGCTGCATAGCTAAACTGCTGAGGAAGCCGTTATGTTCACAGTTTCAGACTTAATTTTCCTGATGATATTCTGTGTTATATATAATCCCACTAAATAAAGCCGTACAGTAGCAGTAGGCAAACTGTACGCATTGCTTTGTCACGGGAACCTGCATGCATTCAGTTGGTGATGCAGGAAATGCATAAATATGTTTTAATCATTTTGCCCTGACTTGCTGCCAAGTCCATTTTACACTGCTGGTACTGCAGCTAATAGAACAGTGTTACGAAAGTTGATTAGTCTATTAGTATTTATAACAGAGAATATTCAATCAATAACATTAATTTAATTTTGACTTGGCCAAAAACTAGTGATTTCTACGTATCTTTCATTATGGGACAGTGTCAGACCTAAACCCACTTCCAGCTTATGTGTAGATGTGTGAAGTTTAAGGTAGCCTACACAATTTACTATAGTTTACCAGCATTCCTTTTATTTAAACAGGAATGCTGTACTATGTAGATATGTTTGTGCTGATGGCTGAAATACAACATTTGCACAAGATCTGTAAGCAAGGTCAAAAAAGCAAGTCAAGAAAAGAAACTCACATGACTCATCCGTTGTGATACCTGACTGGAGTTTTAGGTTTTGTTGAGTCATTAAGCAAAGAATGTTGAACTTGCTTTGTAGTACGCACCTCATGCCTTACCAGTGCTAGAGCCTGTACCTTTGAGGTTTTTAAAAGCTGAATATTAGCAAGCTGTTTTTGTTGAATACTGTAGTGTGGAGGAATGATTGTACTGATTCATAATTTTTAACTGTATTATAAAGCTGCAAATGTTGTTCTCCTTTTGAGGACCACAGAGCTGAACATTCAAATGTTTCCCACAAAGAAGTAAACAAATTGACCCTGACGTGATTTGAACACGCAACCTTCTGATCTGGAGTCAGACGCGCTACCGTTGCGCCACAGAGTCTGTTGCTGAAGTGTTGCATGTACTTTCATTAGTCTTGTGTGTCCTCAGATTTCCAGTCTCTATGGAGTAAGGCAAGCGTGAAACAATAAGCATAAAGCACCACTAAGGCTGAAATTGTGAAATGTTACTTGTAACAGAACACTGTTTTTACTTTCACTGTTTTCTTGTGGATGGCCACACTTGAGGCAAGAGTCTACTGTAGCACTCATAGTGCAACACTGCACGCCAGTGAGAGTAATAAATACACATCAGCTCATTAAATCACACAGACACTGACCCTGACGTGATTTGAACACGCAACCTTCTGATCTGGAGTCAGACGCGCTACCATTGCGCCACAGAGTCACACAACATAAAAGCTACAAGCTAAATAACCTGCTGTGTTAGGGTCATCTCAGGATGTAATATTGGTGACTGTCTCTACATGTTTATTTTAGTATTCAGTTTATGTCACTATCACAACATACTCTGATTAATAAAGCTAATCACTTTTGCTTCTATTTTCTCTCTGTTACCTCCACAGACATCCGTCACCCTGAGGAGCTCTCCCTCCTTCGGCCTGTGGAGGAGAAGAAGAAGAAGAAGGACAAAGACAAGGCAGTGGAGATCTACGACCTGACCGAGGTGCCCCTTTCCTCGGGTACACTCATCACACTTTATTTGCACTACAGCCATAATGTGCACAAGTGATGGCTTTCAGCAAACGTTTCCATTTAGTTATGGCAAAAGGCTTGAAAAACTTGTTTTAAAAGAATCATAGATTTAATTCATTCATGTCTCGGTTTTCTCAGATGTCCTTTGATATTAAACCAGTGCATTCTATATTCAATACAGGACATGCTATAATGCCCTGGATGTTTTTAGATTAATCATAGCATATTAATATGTATAGTATCGTCTCAGAAAACATTATCTTAAATCACCACTTCAGTCTCTGAGATGATGAGGCCTGAGCCACAGTGAAGAAGATTAATTATAGATATCTAAAACAACTAGCATAAGCTATTTTAATCTGACAGCCAAGACAGTTAATTAAGCTGCTCCTCAGCACCTAAAGGTTACTGTATAAATAGAGCTGTGTACTTTCTATCTAACTATCTATTAGAGGTTCTGATATTTTCTTAAAGTCTTCCTTGAAAACTTAACTGTAACCCTCCAACTTTCTTTGCAGTGTCCCGGCCCTGTCTGTATAACGGCATGCCAGCTCACTTTATTGACTCACCTCAGATGGAGGCCATCTACAAGATGCTGTCCGTCACTCAGCCTCCCCCCGCCCCCGAGGTCATATCCAAGCAGTACCGCCCCGCCAGCGTGGTGGACAAGGCCCACATCAACGGCAGGTGTGCTGTATTAACCAAATGTCTGACAACATCACAGTTCAGAGCTGCCTGAGAGTCATTCAGTTCTCTCCTCTCTCACCTCACCGCAACTGGTCGAGGCAGATAGCCACCCTGTCTGAGCCTGGTTCTGCTGGAGCTGACCGCTTGTTAAAAGGGAGATCTTCCAAGTGCTCGGTCACAAGGAATTGTTGAGTAGCTCTCTATAACATCCTAAGGTTTTGACCATAGATAGTATATAAAGATAGACAAACCCTCCATGACATCACCAATAGTTTTCCTGAACAGAAATTTGGTGTGGTGGTTCCGACTGTTCCCGTTATAACAGTACCTGACTCCTCCTAACTCCCAGCTAATCTAAAGCTGAGCAAAGAGATGGAGTGAGGCAGGCCTTAGACTTTTCCATGAAACCCCTACTAGCCACCCAAAGCAGCCTTTCCCCTTATTCTGCATAACTTTAAGCCTTAACACAATTTAAATGGGTGAGCTATATAAAAATTCACCCCTTGTACAGTTTTCATGAGCAGGAATATTATCTATAGAGACCAAAACTGCTTCTTGTACCAGGCTGTAAACATATTCACTTCTCTTGTACAGCTGAGCATTTTACTAATGAGGTCTATGGGGATTGACTCACTTTTGAAGAAAGCCTCAAGTGGCCATTTGAGGAACTGCAGTTTTGGCATTTCTGCATTAGCCTCATTTTTCAACATTTTTCAGAAGTTGCTGTCTCGTTGTTCGTCATGTAAATTTGTAATGTCAGTTTTTTTTCTCAAATGGAAAACACTCTTGGTCTGTTGCTTTAAAAGTGATATAGAAATAACGATATTCAACTTTCATTAATGTAATTAGTAACACCTGTGTTTGCCAACTGTTTCGTGTCAAAATGGCTGCTCTGAAAAGGTCCATTGTAGCCATTTGAAGGACTTTTAGGCTCTGTGACATGGAATTAAGAGCTGTCTTTTTCAATAAAGTGAGCACACTGAACTTTTAGGAAAAAATGTGCTTTTTTATATATATATATAAATCAATTTTTTTTAAATTTCTTTTTTCTTTGCCTCTGCCACTTTGTCTTCCTCAAGCTCAAATTCAAAGTTGCTTGAAATGATTTTGCTATTGTTGCAATGCAAACCAAGTCAAATGTTTAACAATAGGGGACATGAAAAATGAAAACCTCCATAAATAAAATAGTAGCCTAATAATAAGTAAGTAGTGAAGCAACAAACATTAGTGTAGTAATGTTCTGCTGTATTTTTTTTTTATAACATACAATACTAAAATTTTATCTGCTATTTAGAGATTAACTTTATTTATGCTGGGGCCTCAAGATGATTATATGATATCACTTTTTAACACATGTATAGGCATATATGTAATGCAATATGTTAAATATAAACACATATTCTGTGTCTCTCCCTCTCAGGTGGTTGGATTCATCCCGTTGTCTGATGCAGCAGGGCATCCAAGAAAATGACCGACTCTGGCTACGTTTCAAATACTTTGCCTTCTATGATATAGAACCCAAGGTGTGTGTGTGTGGACAGATTTCTATATAAACAGTGAGTGCATGTTTTTGGATGCATCTGGCATTACATCCCTTCTCTGACCACATGATTCTCATTCCTCTCTGGCCCTGCAGTACGATGTTGTGCGTCTGGCCCAGCTGTATGAGCAGGCTCGCTGGGCCATCCTGCTGGAGGACATCGACTGCACCGAGGAGGAGATGATGCTGTTCGGAGCTCTGCAGGTAGAAAATACAGCTGCTGAAGGGGAAATACATGTCTCAGTGTGTAGGAAGTGGACATTTCTTTTGTGAAACAAATGTCAAAAACTACTATAAAAGATTTGGTCAATAAATCCCACTTTAAGTAAACTTTAATAGGTAAATACAGGTAAGCTCCTAATCTGAGCAACATTTCATTGGATGATAAAACCACAAAAACTGGAGAGAATAATAATAATAATAATGATCTTACCTTTATTGATCCCCTTGGGGAAATTGCTTCTCTGCATTTGACCCATCCTATTCAAAGTTAACCTTAACTATACATACTAGGAGCAGTGGGCTGCTGCGGTGCAGCGCCTGGGGAGCAGCCAGGGCAGCCAGGCACCCGACTAACAAAACAAATGACAATTTGAATAATACAGGCTATATTTGAGTGTTTTTTTTTCTTTAATGTTACACATAAACTCCCTTGGATATTAACAATGCACATACACCGATCAGGCATAACATTATGACCACCTGCCTAATATTGTGTTGGTCCCCCTTATGTGCTCAAAAATGCTCTGAACCATTGGACATGGAGAAGAGGACCTCTCAGGGTATCCTATGGGGTCTGGCACCAGGATGTTGGCAGTGGATCCTTTGAGTACTCTGGCTTGAGCAGTGGGGCCTCTGTCAATCCAACTTGTTCCACTGCATCCTGTTGATGCTTGATCAGAATGGGGTCTAGTAAGGTTGGAGGTCAAATCAACATGTTGGGCCATTGTCATGTTCCTCAACATGTTGCTGATTGTTTGATGTTGTTGCCATGTGGTGGGGTGCATTTTCCTGTGGGGGTAGGCCAGTGACATTTGGGATTTCCATTTGCATGTGGGAGTGTGCTTGTTCTGGGACAATGTTTATTTGGGTGTCTAAGTCTCATCAACACGGACGTTAAAATCCAAGGTTTTCCAGCAGAACACCACATAGTACCAATATGATCAATCTACTTGCTTAACTATTCAAT